>PVHP010000741.1:0-129665 GCA_004024765.1 Zapus hudsonius
AAAAAAAAATTGCATGCATACATCTATACATGCCTCAATTTAAGTACACAGAAAAGGTAAGTTTTTTTCATCTTAGACTGGTCCCTCAGCATCTCCTGGGAGGGGGAGGGGAACTATAAATGTAGTCTCAGCCCCACCCTGGACTCCTGACTCCTCCCACAGGTCTGACTCATACCACAACCTGAGGGCCACCTTCTGGAGTTCTCTCTGGGTGGCAGAATTATGAATAATTGTCTTCCTTTCTTCAGTCTTAAAATATAACTCTCTACCAAGCAAATGGTGCTTTTATGATTCAAAGTTCATTAAAAGCACATTAAATTAGGCACAGTATTTAGAGTCCACTTAGGGAAATCTAAATAACTTTTGGGACTTGGACAGTGAGCATTTTTTTTTAACTTTTTGATGTGTGTGTGTGTGTGTGTGTGCACATATGTGTGTATGCATGCTCATATATGTATGTGAGTGTACATGTGTTGAGTGCATATGGAAGTCAGATGTTGACCTTGGTGTCTTCCTCAACCTCTCTCCAACCTATTCTTTGAGACAGGGTCTCTCACTGACTCAGACTAGTTAGCTAGTCAGCCCCAGGGGCTCCCTGTCTAGGCCTCTCTCGCTGCTGGGATTACAGGATTGCACCACCATGCTGTGTACTGGGGATCCAAAATCAGATCCTCATGCTTCCATGTCAAGTACTTTACCCACTGAGCAACCTTCCCAGCTTCATATTTTTAAAATGTAAAATAAGTAGGCATCTAAGTTCTTGACAGTTGAAATCAGTTTAAAATAAGTACTGTACTAAGTGTGGATATGGAAATCATTACCTGAATAAATTGTGCAAGAAAAATATATTAATATAACAATTTCAGAAGTATAAGGAATAGCATTTCTCAATGTTCCAACATGTGCCTTAGTAAAAGGAGGTTTCAGTGATCAAACAAGCTTGGGCACAGCACACATTATATACCTCTCTCCCCTCTTGACTAAGAATACTTGACAGGTTCTGAGAAGTCTAACATAACCTTTAATCCTAATTTAGCTCCACAAATTCTTCAATTTTTTTCTATAACTAAAAACAAATTCTAGGGCTGGGAAATGGCTTGGTGGTTAAAGGCACTTGCTTGCAAAGTCTGCTGCCTTGAGTTTGATTCCCCAGTACTCATGTAAAGCCAGGTGCAACTAGAAGTGGCGCATCTGTCTAAAGTGTGCAGTGGCAAGTCTGGAAATCCATCCTCCAGGCACCGATGGTTTAGGATTCTAACAGACATTTCTGAAACAAAGTTACCAATTTTAAATAAAGCTTTTCATGAAAAAAAGAAATCCTGGTGCACTTGTATGCATAAACAAGTAAATAAAAATATTTAAAATAAAACAAAAACAAAGTGTAGCCCAAAAGAGAAAGAATTCCCGAGGCTGTAAAGATGGCTCAGCGGTTAAGCAAAGCCTGACATCCCGGGTTTGATTCCCCAGTACCCATGTAAGCCAGAAACAAAAAGTGCCACGTGTGCCTGGAGTTTATTTGAAGTGGCAACTCTCTGTCTCTCTCCTTGCAAATAAATAATAATAAAAAATTCTCACCATGGGCTGAATCAACATCTCAATTCCTTTCCACAGTCTCTGAGGGCTTTAGCCCACCTTTATTTATAGAATCTGATTCTAAGACCATAGCTCAAGTCAGATCCCCAGTAATACTCAGGAAGAACAAAACAGGCCCAGGCTACAAGAGCTGAACATCTGAAGGAGCTAGAGACACTTTTAAAACATATCTGTCTACCACTAGCCTGCAAACTCAGAAATGTGGTGAGAAATGCCTCTTTTTGCTTTTTCATTGACATAGTGTAACAATACAATAAAGCCTGGTACTCAGTAAGGGAGAGGGCACCCGTCAAAGGGGTCCTAAAACAATATGCTTTCTATTATTTAACATCACAGCAATAACTGGAGGCTGGGGAGATGACTTAGTGGTTAAAGGTAAATGCTTTCAAAACTTGCCCTTCCAGGTTCAATTCCCCAGCACCCACATAAAGGCAGATACAAAAAGCACATGCATCTGATGCTCTTTGGCAATGGCAAGAGACCCTGATTTGCTCATGCACACATGCAAATAAATAAAATTTTTGGTTTTAAAAAAAAGCAAAATTTGCTTGGTAGAGATTTGTCTCCCCTTCTGAATCTGGTGCTAGGGACTGAACTCAGGGCTTGCTAGGTTAGCACTCTTCCACTGAGCTAAACGCTCAACCCCCAAATTGTTTCTTTCATTTTTTTTTTTGGTTTTACGAGGTAGGGTCTCACTCTAGCCCAGGCTGACCTGGTATTCAATATGTAGTCTCAGGGTGGCCTTGAACTCATGGTGATCCTCCTACCTCTGCCTCCCAAGTGCTGGGATTAAAGGCGTGTGCCACCACACCCAGGCCCAAATTGTTTCTTAACATTCAAGAAAAGAAGACTTGGGACTAGGAGGCAGCTTAGTGCTAGACTGCTTGCCTGGTAGACACAAGGCCCGGAGTTCACTCCTTAGCATCAAGAAAACGACAACAAAGTACCCCACAGTCTTGACAAATACAGTAATGAAATGAGCTACATATATAAGAATATATAAGAATGTCAGTGTGCCATATAGTGTGCACACACATGATATCATCACTTCATTCCAAAAACACACATGTACTTCCTACAGGTGGACCTCTCTAGGAATGCAGAGGTGACCATGTGATGGAGTCAGGAGGCTTAGCCATTCTCTCTTGTACATAGTTGGGAACATAGGTGGCTCATTAATGCTTGTCTAACTTGAGCATGGAAATCAAGTCACACTTAAAATCTGGCCAAACGTGGGCACTCTGGAGACAAAGACACTAAAGTGACAAATGCAGCCATGCTAGAGATGGCTCAGCATGAACATGCAGTTCTCAGAGCCATCTTGATCACCACTGCTGTGCAGTCGCAGGCCTACATTCTGACCAGCGAAACCCTAGAAGACAAAGGAGTTTAAGAGCAAACACTGAAGATGTACTTGAACATGTGACTCCAAGGCTGCCTCTCCCCACAGGACTTCTCTGAACTCCTTGGGTAACTGTGGCAACACTCCTATGAAGGTTTAGAGACAAGCAAGCTGAGGAAGCTGAGAGAGAATAAGTGATGCACTCCAGGACACACGGAGATGTCATCATCATACACAGAATGAGACTGAAATCAAGCACCAAGCCTGCTCTCTGCCCATTGCAAGCAACACTGTCTGTAACATGTCGAAGAGCCCTAGCCTAGTCCAGAAGGGCAGAGCCAAAACATTCCCTAAACTGATTTGACAAGGGGATCTCAGATGACTCAGCACCCTATGGTAGCACTTTATAGAGCATATCCATAGAAATACTGTGAAGCAAGCAATGCAGAGATACTCCATGGCAGAAAGGAGGTGGAAGACAGCTCACAAAGAAAGTTATTCTATCAAGAACACTTCCTAAAATGTGCTCAAAGAATTATCAAATTAAACCTTACTTTGATTGATGCCATTTTATCTCCACATTCATAATCTTCATTTGATGACTCATTTCTTCCAAATAATATATGACATGACATTTCAATTCTGACATATTCAACCTTTAAAATCTATTGGAGGATTTGGATTATCTATTAACTCAACTCATATTATGTCACTAATTTTGGTAAGGAATATTCACATTGAGAGTATGAATTTTAATTTGTGTCTTTCACCAGGCATTTGGGGAGGATGTCATTCTTCATGACACAGACTAGCCCAAACTGTGCAGGACATAAGGCATCTCTAACCCCTACTGACCAAAAAACAAGTGCTACCACCATCACCACCTCAGTCACTGTGACAAAAAAAAAAAAAAAAATCCACATTCCAAGGGGCATACCCAGCTGAGAAGCCTGGGTTAAGAGCAAACCATTCTGCTCAATACAATGCTCATGCAAACACCTCATCCACCCTGCATTCAGTATTCCAGCAAAGCCAACTGTGTTCAGCACTGCAAGGACAGAACTGCTCATGCTCTCTCTCTTCTGCTAATAATGCACAGATTCTGCACAAACTGCCAAAATCCCATGTTTGGCCAGAAGACCAAGTTCTGGATACATTGCCATGTAGGGCAATTAGGCTGGGCAAGCCAAGCCCAAGACTTTGTGGAGTAATGGCTTCTACCTGGTGGTAAGCACAGATAAGTAGACCTGAAAGTCTATTATTTTGACAGTTTTGCTCTTCAAGAAGGATGCTGGATATTTTTATCTTTTAAAAATGATTTATTATAAAAATCTTGCTCCCTCTCACGTCAGCTCGGCAGTGCAACTCTACCTCATGGATTACAGAGGCCAGAACCAGAACTCTGGACTGTAGCTTTGGAAACATTCATGGGGATGCCTGTGTGCACACAGGATGCAGGTTCACTTCTTGATGGGAATGGGGATCACCATGAAATCCTCTGCTACAGTCACCTCTTGGAGGTCTAACACCAACTCTGCCTGCTTTTTCAGCTCTGCAATGCCATCTGTTTCTCCCTCTTTGGCCAAGGCAACGGGCTTGTACCTCTGACTGAAGTGAGTCAGGACCAGTCTCTTAGCATGGCACAGCTTAGCGAATGTGGCTGCCACCTGTGGGGTGCTATGGCCATGTTCCTTTGCCTTGTCCATCTGGGAGTCATCCAGTGTTGCCTCGTGGATCAACAGGTCAGCTTCAAAGCACAGCTTCACTCCTCCACCATCCACAACCCCAGAGCAGTCACCCAGGATGCAGATTTTTCTTCCAACAACAGGCTTTTTTAAGACATCTTGAGGAGAAATTGTAACCCCATTTTCCAACACAACAGAAATTCCATTTTTCAGCTTCCCATAGGCAGGACCCGGTGGAACACCTAATGATGAAGGCAGATAATATGACATCATGGGTTTAGAACATAGCAAATCTCAAATGGAAAAGGCATCTAATTGTAATAAATCTTTTACTACTTTTGGACAACTGGAATATTTATGCATCTTAAAAGTTTAATGTTGGGACTGGAGAGATGGCTCAGGGGTTAAGGTACTTCCCCAGTACCCATGAAGAGCCAGATGCACAAAGTGCACACATATGAAGTCAGTTTGCAGTGGCTGGAGGTCCTGGTGCACCCATTCTGTCTGTCTGTCTGTCTGTCTGTCTGTCTGTCTGTCTGTCTGTCTGTCTGTCTGTCTGTCTGTCTCTCTCTGTCCCCTATCTCCTTATACTTGCAAATAAATAAAATATTTTTTTAAAAAGTTTAATGTTAGATAATGATATTAAAAATGGCTTTATCCTAAGAGCATTTCCCATGTGTGTCACTAAGACCTAATTACAGCCAGATACCAGCTTTGATTTGCTCTGTATAGGAACAACAGTTTTTGAGGGCATTTACTTATTAAGCTCAACTTTGTGTAAAATCAAATAATGATATAACTGATATCTCTAGTCAAGATAGGTGCCTACGAGCAGACTAACTGAATAAGAAATTGTTAGAGATGATGACTGGCTCATAAGGTCAAGAAGCATTTTAGGATGTCACATGATTAATAGAAGATTCCAGCAGTTCCGTATCTCCAAGCTAGACTTCCTCTTATTTATACAGTAGTCTAGAATAACACCTAATTACCATTCTGGGCAACACTTTCAAACAAGTTTATGATCACCAATTCTAGCACAGATCATGTTTAAAGTTTCCAAATATAATAATATTTCCACAAGCTTTTAGATAATAAAATACCTTTGGCCTAAGTCACTTTTCTTCATTTAGCTAGCATTCTGTTTTGAGGAGGAAGAGCTTGCAAACCTAAAGAAACAAATACACAAAAACCACTACTATGCTTCTTACAGGCACAGCCATGTAGTATCGAAGAGTAGTGAGGGAGGGAGGCAGGATGGTGGGGGTGGGGTAGAATGGTGGGGGTGGGATAGGATGGTGAGCCCAACACAGAGTGTCTGAATTCTTCAAGGCCCCAGCCCATTTCCATCCCACTGTGATGAACCTTGGTGTATAAACCAGTAAGGTGCAGTGTTTTGAATGCCAAATTAATTTAATCAAGGTTTAATGAATAAACAGAGCAGGTGGAGAATGAAGCCCTTGGGGGAGTCAGTTGTTGTTTTAAGTGTAAGAACCATGGCAAGCCAGGCCCAGTGGCTCAAACCTATAATCCCTGTACCTAGGAGGCTGAAGTAGTATCGCTGTGAGTTCAAGGGCAACCTGGATTACATAGAGAACTCCAGGTCAGTCTGGTTGGATTACCTAGAGAATCCCAGGTCAGTGTGGTTGGAGTGAAACTGATTCAAAAAAACCATAACAAAAAAGAGCCATGGTAAAAATTCTCCCAAAGATGTCATTGTAAACACTTTGAGATTGTGTATGATGGGGTTGGGGAGACATCTCAGTTGATAAAGCGTTTGCTTCACACACAAGATGAGCTGAGTTCAATCCCAAAACTCACATTTAAAAAGCTGGGGTAATGGCTCCAAAGGTATGGCAAAGGAAGGGAGTGTTTTGGCCTACTACTCAGCAAACATCTCTGGCACTTCTGATGGCTTTGGTTAAAACAGCTCAGTCAATTAAAGGACAAGCTCACTTACCAAGGTCTTTCAGCTTCTGTGCATTGAGTTTTCCTGGGCGTTTCTTTTCCATTACTGAAAACCCAAAGGAGGGAATTCTGTGAAAGAGGCGAAATGCTTTTACCACAAACTGCTCATCATCAACCAGATGGTAGGCATTTTCTTCCAAGTCCAACAGGATGGTCCGCCCTTGTCCTTTGGGAGCGCCGTCTGCTTCATTCCCATGTGAACAGCCTTTCAGTTCTTCTGCGGGACACTGATCCGCTGTAGGAACCAGCTCATGGACCACATATGGAAAGACCAATTCGGTATGAGAGAGCTCCATGGTTCGCCAGATAAAGTCCCGAAGTCCCACAGGGCCATAGATTTCAATAGGCTGCCTGGTGACCACAGAGCCGCTCTGCAGGCTGATTGTGCAAAGGAGGCCAGGAAGGCCAAAGAAGTGGTCTCCATGGAGATGGGTGATGAAGATCTTGGTAATCCTACCTTTTATTGAGAGAAAGAAATGGTTTTAGAAATATAAACCAAGACAGAGCTGGGTGTGGTGGCGCACGCCTTTAATCCCAGCACTTGAGAGGCAGAGGTAGGAGGATTGCCATGAGTTCAAGGCCACCCTGAGACTACATAGTGAATTCCAGGTCAGCCTGGACTAGAGCGAGACCCTACCTCGAAAAAAAAAAAGAAAAAAACAAAAAAAAATGACAGGACTAGAAATATAAACCAAGACAAAGCAATCTGGCAAATCATACCCTATCCCTCACCCTCACTCTAGGGATCAAACCGTAAGCACACTAGGCATGCGCTCTGCCCCAGAGCTGCACTCCCAGCTCCCCCAACAAAGCTACTTGAAATAAGCCTAACAACTTACATAAAATGTAGTAAGTTGAATTTAGAGCTTCTATGTGCTACCATAAGCTTATTTTCTTACATTTTGCCACAAGACTCCAAAAATAATCCTATAGGCTGTCATGGTTTGATCCAGGTGTTCCCCACAAACGAATATGTTCTGAATAATCAATTCCCAGCCGATGGTAGTTTGGGTATTAGAACCTTGCTGGAGCTGTGTTGTTGGGGGCACGCTTATGGGGGTTAAAGACAGCTTCCCCTTGCCAGTGTTTGGCACACCTTCCTGCCACTGTTTGCAGTGCTGTGGCGGAGGTGATGTCCACCCTCTGCTCATGCCGTCGTTTTCCCTGCCATCACGGAGCTTATCCAGTCTGTAAGTCAAAATAAACCCATTTCTCCACAAGCCACTTTTGGTTTTGGTTGGATTCTTTGTAGTAGCAAGGAGAAAAGTTAACTACAACATAGGCTTTATTATACTCTATGGTCTGTCTGTGTGTTTGAGACAGGTACTCACCCTGTAGCCAAGATGGCCTGGAACTCACTAGATAGCCCAGGCTAGCCACAAATTTGGGGCAGTCTTCCTGCCTCAGCCTCTCAAATACTGGGATTACAAGTGGGAGCCACCAAATCCAGCTTTGGCAGATGATTTTTAATAAGATATAACTTTTTTCATAAACATCTTAAAATTACATTATTTTACAGTTTTCAGAATGTTTTCCTATGTATTCTCTTACTTGTTGAAAGTGAACTATAAAAGTGTAGTAAGATAATTCAATTAATCAGGTGAGCTTCAAGTGTTAAGGCATCTGTGAGTTACACTGTGCCCTATCGCTCTTCAGAGAATAGCACAAACTAACTTTGGGCAAAAGAAATGTTCCACTGGTACCTGAACCCAAAACTGCCTCCTAAGGTCTATACACTGGGCAGGGATTAACTGAGCGAGCCTGCCTGTTGTCCCAGAGAGGTTTCATGGGAAGGACAAAAAGGACAGGGAGTGAGAAAGAAAAGGGAGGAGGAAGAATGAAGGGTAGGAGAATAGGATGAGGAACAGAGGGAGGAGGTATGCGTCAGATGCCAGACTGCAGACTGGGGGCAGATCCCTAATGGTCTACGTAAGGGCATAAGACCCACCTCTTGGGCTCAATCTGAACTAACACAGTAGCCTCCAGTGCACACTGGCTTAATTACACTTTGATCTAGCCAACAGTAAACTGCATTCTCGGCTGCCATATGGCAGGATGCCACATCAGTTTTTCTCAGATGCACCACAGACATGCTGAAAGTACCAATCACAGACGGCACATTTCCAGTAGAACAGGCTTCTGGGTTGAGCTCAAGGCCCTCCTATTTTAAGATTCTGATGCCTTTAAAGAACAGGAGCATTTTATGGAGACCGTAAGACAGGGATGGTTTATCACAGTGTGGTATGTCCTGTAACAGTAGACTCTTGAACCAAGTCTTCCCATCATGACAAGGCCCAGCCAAGGCCATGGTGGCAGAGAGCAATACATCGGGCAGAGGGGATTTGGGCCCTTGAACTCAAAACAGCTCAGAAGGCCAGGCACCTTTAATCTTAGCACTCAGGAGGCTGAGGTAGGATAGCCATGAGTTCAAAGTCAGCCTGGGCTAGAGTGAGACCCTGCCTTAAAAACCAACAAAACAAACACTCATGTCAAGTTTGGTGTGATGCCCAGATGCTCAGATTTCACTTACATAAAATTGTACAAACAACACACATAGATAGCTCCATATCTCTGCCATGTCTATATGTACACGAAAGGTAACTATGGGGGCTGCAAATATAGCTTGGTTGGTAGAGTGCAAGCATGCATGAAACCCTGGGTTCAATCTTCAGCACCATATAAAACCAGGTTTATTAGTAAGGGTTCTCTAGAACAGAACCAACAGAATGAATTGTTTAAAAAAAAAAAAGGATTTATTGGATTAGCTCATGGCAGTCCCACAATAGCAGTCTGCAAGCCCAAGAGTCAAGGAACCAGTAGCTCAGTCCATATGGCTGGATTCCTCAGCAGTCCTAATCCAGCACTGAAGACCTAAAGGCTTCCTGGGAAGCTGCTGGTCTTCAGCCCAGATGGAAGGCTGAAGAAGCTTCGTTCCAAAGAACGTGTGCTGACAAAGAGATAAACAACAAGCACCAGCAGCCATGGAGGCAGGGGGAGAGAGATTGCTTTCTCCTTTATATACCCTTAGGGTGGGGTCTTGCAACCCTATCCCAGACTTCTTGACTTCCTAAGTCACTGGAATTTCTTTCCTGCACTGCCCTCCCAGGAAAGGATTTTCATTTCTAGCTTCCCTGAGCTTCCTTATATCCTGCGCCCAACTGAGAGGGTTGCCTTCCTATAAACAGCCTCAGATAACCACCCAAGATTACTAAAAAGGTCAAGTTGACAAAACTTAACCATCATACCTTGTATGGTGGCACATATCTTTAAATCCAACATAAGGGAAGTAGAAGTAAGAAAATCAGAAGTCCAAGGCCAATGTGGATGACATGAGACTCTATCAGAAAAAGGAAGGAAGGAAAAAGAAAAAAAGAACGGAAGGAAGAAAAGAGAGAAGGAAGGAAGGAAAGAAATAAGTGTATCTATGGGAGGAAGACTGGAGTTTTTATTTATACTTATTGTATTTGAATATCTACAATAAGCATATATATATGTTTTATTTATTTGGTTTTTGGGGTTATGTGTAGAATATGTGGGGTGTGTGTGATGTGATATGTGACGTATGCACTGTGTGCATAGATATGCGTGCTCCATGTGACCGTAAAGAGGTCGAGGAGAAGGCTGGGTATCCTCTATCTCTCATCCACCTATCTCCTTGAGAAAGTCTCTCATGCCCAGCTGCTTATATGTGTTGGATAATCAAACTCTGGTGATCTCAGACCCTCTCAGACCCCCATGCTTGTGTGGCAAGCGCTCTTACTCACTGAGCCATCTCTTCAGCCTTATTTATTAGTCTGAGACAAGGTCTCATGCACAACCCATGCTGGCCACTAGCCTCCACCTTCCAAGTGCCAGGATTACTGATTGATGTGCCACCACCATGCCCAGACTAGCATTTTTCTTTATTCTTTTCTTCTTTGCTTTCTTTTCTCTTCTCTCTCTCTTCCCCCTTCCTCTCTCTAACTTTTGTGGTGCTAGTCATCAAATCCAGGGCCTGATCCATGCTAGGCAGCACTGACCATTGAATTACAGCCCCAGCAAACATACAGACACACGCTACATTTTAAAAGCTTTTAAAATGAGCCAGACCTGGTAGCAAAGGTTATAATTCCAACTCTTGGAAAGGTCAGGCAGATGGATTGCAAGCTCAAAGGCTGCCTAGAATGAATTCAAGGTATAATTTATCAAAACTTGTCTCAAAATAAAAATTTAATAAAGAAGACTAGGTATATGGCTTAGTTGTATAGTATTTGCCTGACATGCACAAAGCCCTTGGGTTCCATTCCCAGTACTTAAAAAAAAAAGATTTACACAAATAATTTCTAATTTTTCCTGGGTTTGGTATTGGGGGAAAACCTAGGGCCTTCACATTTTAAATGTTTTACCATAGCCTGGCTCCATTTACAAACTTTACAAATGTGGACATGTTAAAAGCATGCTTCTGTAAGACTTTCAGTGATCACTTTATAACCATGTCCTTTGTTTTGCTGCAGACTGAACCCATGGTATCACCCATTCTACCACAACCAGTGCCCCTCCTTCATGCTCTACAAGTACTTTCCTCATTCTATCTCTCATACTGCATGACCAATGACTTGATGCCTCTGACCTATGGACATTAGAAGTATCTTTCCTTTAGTCAAGAGCCACACCCCATAATGAACTGTAGAAATAGCAACAGCAAATACTATTTATCAAGACCTAAAACATGAGCTGGAGAGATGTCTCAGCGATTAAAGGTACATGCTTGCAAAGTCTGGCATCCCAGGTTCAATTCTCTAGTGCACACATAAAGCCAGATATACAAAGTGACACAAGTATCTGGAGGTCATCTGCAATGGCAAGAGGCCCTGGCATGCCCCCTACCCATTTGCAAATAAAAATGTTCTTTTAAAAAAAAGACTGGGAGCCAGACATGGTGGCACATGCCTTTAATCCCAGCACTTGGGAGGGAGAGGTGGGAGGATAACTGAGTTCAAGGCCACCCTGAGACTACAGAGTGAATTCCAGGGCAGCCTGAGCTAGAGCGAGACCCTACCCTGGGGAAAAAAAAAAAAAAGACTGGGGCTAAAGAGATGGCCAGAGGTTAAAGGTGCTTGCTTTAAAAAAAAAAAAAAAAAAAGCCCCGAAGAGTGAGAGACATTAAATGTCTTATCCATTCAGAGTGAAGAGATGTTTATTAGGCATCTACCAGGTACAAAAGAGATCACTGAGCTTACTTTATTACACATGAAGTGGACAGTACAGAAACAACATAAATAATATAGTCCCACATACTGATGATGCCAAGAAGTCAATAAAAATAGGATGAAATAATGGAATGACTGGGGTGAAGGAGGAGATATGTAAGCCAGGAGGCTCAGAAAACTCACTGAGCTAAGACTTACCTGATGAGAGCCTTACAGAGAAGGAATTATTATAATATATATGTATATATATTATATATACTTCATAACAATGCATCATTTTGTGAGACAGTATCTCACTACACAGCCCAGACTAATCTTGAACATCACAATCCTCCTGCCTCAGCTCCCTGAGTGCTAAAACAACTGGCTTATAATGTGTCCTTTGCAGGTCTAGCCTGTATCCCTGTTTTTGAGTGGAGGAAAGTAAAGTTTAAGTCTGCTGATCCACTAAGGTCACAAGCCTAGGACACAGCAGGAACTGAAATTCAGGGCTGACTGAATGTAGGCAGGGACTTTTCAGCACAGGACTCTTATCTCCCAGAGGCTGGACTTGGCCCTATGGCTAGAAGTCCCTTCTCCCCAAGCCAGTGAATTATTCTTTCTCCCTCAACAACTCACAGGCTAGCTTGTCTGCAATGTCTACACTGATTATCCCAGAGCCAAAACAGCATCTCCCTCCCACCCCCCTGAACACCTACTACCCTTGTGTTCTAACAATTACTTCCTGATAGAAATAAACATATCTGCTGAGCCCTCTCTAGGACAGGGTCCAACTGCTATACCTGCTGTATCTCTTTCTGTCTTGCACACCCCAGCCTTCATAAACTCTTGGGCTCAACACTTACAGGATGAGAGAAAAGCAAATGGAGTTCAGTAGGCACGGCTGAATGCCCACATGTCTTCTTCCAAGTCTGGTCAGAACTCTTAGCGCTGCAGTGGAGTCAGGGCTGTTTTTGAGCAGGCAAAGCCAGGAAGATGAAGCAGTTCAAAAGGCAATCTTCATGAGAAAGCTGAATGCACACTAACCTGCTTTCAGCTGACTTTTCATAAGCTGTGTCTGTGTTCCCTCCCCACAGTCAAAGAGCCAGCACTCTCCCTCACACCGAAGGACAACCGCAGAGGCCCCTCGAGTAGGGGATGGATATGCTGCACCTGTCCCAAGAAATGTCACATCCATAGACATCTTCCACACCTGCAAGAGAGAGATCGCCTGAGGGTTACTTTAAACCACCACGCCAAAAATGTTCACGTGAGATTTAATGTTATTATGTACTGTTATTTGTTGATTGGTTTCTGGTGCTGGGGGTTAAACCCAATTCCCTTTTCCTTCCTTTCCACAGAGCCATGCCCTCAATCCCTATAGTGCTTTGATTCAGGTGTCCCCCATAAACTCATGTGCTCTGAATGCTGAGTCCCCAGCTATTGGCAATTTGGGAATTGGAGCCTCCTGGAGGCACTGTATTGTTGGGGGAAGGCTTATGTGTGTCACTGCCAGCTTCCCCTTTCAAGTATTTGGCACATTCTCCTCCTGCTGTTGTCCACCTGATGTTGACCAGGAGGTGATGGCCAGCCTCTGTGCATACCATCATTTTCCCTGCCATCATGGAGTTTCCCCTTGAGTCTGTAAGCCAAAATAAACCCTTTCCTCTACAAGCTGCTTTTGGTAGGGTTCTTCCTGCCAGAATGAGAACTGCAACAATCCCTATTTACTTTCTGGTTATAATGATTTGGTGCTTTGTTGTGTTTTTAATAATGCTAGGGATGAAATCCAGGGTCTCACACATGCTAGTCAAGTACTCTACCACTGAGCACACCCTCAGCCCTGATTATAACTAGTTAAAAACACAAGCTACCAAATTTTATGTAACTGTGTGCATTCGCAGACACTTATATCTAATCAATTAAAAGCTACACTCAAGCCAGGTGTGGAGGCACACGCCTTTAATCCCAGCACTTGGGAGACAGAGGTAGGAGGATCGCTGTGAGTCCAAGGCCAACCGGAGATTAGAGAGTGAGTCCCAAGTCAGCCTGGGCTAGAGGGAGACCCTGCCTCAAAACAAAACAAAACAAAACAAAACAAAACTACAGTTGAGCTGGATGTAGTGGTGTACGTCTTTAACCTCAGCATTCAGGAGGCAGAGGTAGGAGGATCACCATGAGTTTAAGGCCAGACTTGGACCACAGAGTGAGTTCAAGGTCAGCCTGGGCTAGTGAGAGCCTGCCTCAAGAAACAAAACAAACAGCAACATCAATAAAACTACATTTGAGAAGTTGGAGCGTTAGCTCAATGATACAGCGCTTTCCTGGCATGCACAAGGCCCTGGGTTTGACCCCAGACACTTAACCAAACAAAACACTGTAGCTGAATTCCAAGTATATGACATTCTTAGAAAGGCAAATTATGGACATAGTAGAGATCAGTGATACTGAAGAAGAGAGGGATTAATAGATGGAGCACATTTTTAAGGGAGCAAAAGCACTTTGTATGGTAGAGACAAAAAGGTCATTATGTGGAGCTGGGGTAGCATGCTCACCTGGCATGTTTAAAGCCCTGGATTTGGTCTCCAGTATCTCTCACACACAAAGAAATGTCATCGTGCATTGGTCAGCTGTACATAAAATGTACAGCACAAAAAGTGAATTAAGACTTCAGTTATAATAGTATAGCAATATCAGCTCAACAAAAACAAATGTACAGACTAATTTACCAAGAAACTGGAAAGTGATGGGTCTATGGGAACTCTATTCTTTCCTCTCAATTTTTTTAAAGTCCAATTGAACACTAACCAGCAATTCCAATTGAAGTTCTGGACAAGAGATGGTATTTGATCATGTTTACCAAGTGTTGCCATGGTGATCAGCTCCCCCCACACTATAATGATGCTGATCTCTCACAGCCATGCTCAGCAAATGGTACACTCCCCTCAATGACAGGGGTCATAACTGGTTACAGGTCTCTGCTTTTTGTTTTCAATTTCAGTGCAGAGGACCAAGCACAGGGCTCATGCACACTAGGCAAGTCCCCTCCTGGGACTCTGCTGTCTTAATTGACTGGCAATAACCTATTAAATGTGTAGATTTCTGTCAATTCCTAACACTATTCCTTTCACTGGTTCTGGGCACATTATCCACCTCTGATACATGTCTATGATGGGAGATGTGTAACAGATCTAACAAATGAGAATTAAATACATAACCAACTCCATATGAATTAGAAATTTAATATATATGAAACACAACATGTTGGGCCCCAGCCTGACTGAGCAACCTTAATCTAAGTTTTAGAATACACTTTGTTCCTGCTTCCTGAGTTCCATGTAGCTGGTAAGCTTTGTTCCTGCTTGTTAGGTTTCACTTTACTGGTGATATAACCAACTACCCTGCTGATTGGCTGTAAAACAATGCACCCTAGGGAGGCGTACTTTGCTCTTCTGTACTTTGCTGATTGGCTCCCACCAAAAAGTTTAAATCCTATTGCTTAAGAGGAATAGGCGGGACAATGCAGCCTTGGGTTATAAAAGGGCTTTGGGTACTCAAGTAAAGTGAGATTTGCCCGACTTTTCTCCCGGTTGCATGTGTCTGTCCGACCGTACGCCTCACCTCTCCCCTATCGAGCCCTTTCTCCTGCTGGCTGGTGAGACTTGGGCTAACCACAGGGGGCCAGGGGGCCACGACTCCCCAACACCAACACAATATGTTTAAAACATTAAGGACTGACAGAGTTTCTCACTGTGGCAAAGCACTTGCTGGCATCCCCAGACTTGAGGAGGGGAGGGCTGGAAAAACTGATTTTAAGGAGGTGTCCCTTAAAAAGCTAACACAAATGCATCTAAAAATACTGATGCAAAGGGAAAATAAACAGAGGATACACACCAAATCATAGAATAAGTTCAAATGACCAGTAAGCATGAGAAGTGCGCAGCCTCCAGGAGTTAGTAGATATGCAAACTGAAGAAACAAAGAGACCATTCCCCACACATCAGCTGGTGAATATTAACCAAGCAGTACTAGCCAGTGCTACCCAGGATGACAGGAAACGGGGGAAAGGGTGTACCCCTAAGTTGTTGATGGTGGAGGTGTGCATTGCTATTATGTCTTGGGAGAATGATTTCACAATAAATATTACCAATAACGATGCTGGAGATAACAAATACAGATCCCACTTTCTGAAGCTTTCCTAGAGACCTACCATTTATGTATCTATGCCTTTAGGTGTGTTAAAATATGGAAGCAATTTACATATAAGTCAACGGGGGAGATGACTGAGAAGTTTTTGTGATTCCCACTTACTCTATTAACTATTCTGCAGCCAATAATGACTCAAGTCTGTGGCTATTACACTAGAAGGATGATAAAGTTGCAGGTGGCTATGGTATGATCTCATTTTTATAACAATGACCCCAACCCCTTCACTTAAGTAAGACAAAGCATGGTGTGGAAGGATATAGAATACAGTGTTAATATCTACTAAATGATTAGTATGATGGGGGAGGGGCAGACAGGAGAATGTCTAATAACTTAATCTTTGGATTACTTTCAGTTGCAATGAGCAATTATATCTAATAGTGATTTTAAAAATTGTATCTGAAAGCCAAACATACTTTTCTAAGTACGTTAGTCTTCCTTTCCATCCTGGGAAAGTCAGTTCCCCACTCTGCTTGTCCCACACACTCATGGTGTGCAAAGTGGCACTGCACATCTTATTCCAAGTCCAAGCCTTGCAGCTACTGTTGGTGTCGATTCTAGTATTACTCTACACTTTCACCTTCAAGATCAAGCCTTCCTCTGATAATAAGCAGCTTAATTGCAGGGGTTTCCCTACTGCATTGCGGTTTGCAAGAGGTAAGAGTAGTATTCAAAAAGTTGAAACTTCAAGCTAACATGCAGAAGGAACACAGAATATAATTATTAACAGAACCTATGGTTCACGCTGCTTGCCATTCTACTAAAAAAACTGGGAGACAGAAACTGACGGAAGAGAAATTCTCACCTGTCTCTGCTTGCCCATATAGTGTTACAGCTTATTGAAGATTCAATAGGCTGAGATGGCTCAGTCGGTAAATAGCTTGCCATGCAAGAATGAGGACTTGAGTTAGAATCCCTAGCACCCATGTAAAAGGTGGATGTGATGGCACATGCCTGTGAACCCCAGCGCTGGGGAGGCAAAGACAAGAGGATCCTTGGGCTTGCTGGCCAGCTGGTCTAGCTGAATTAGTGAGATCCAGATTCAGTGAGAAACTCTGTCTCAAAGAAAAAGATGGAGAGAGATCAAGTACCTGATGTCCACCTTGGGGCTTCACACAAATGCATGTAACTTGCGCACACCCACCTGCATATGTGCACCTACAGAGGTAAACATACATACATTCTTGCACATCACACACACATTAAAAAAAAAAAAGATGGGGCTGGAGAGACAGCTCAGTGCTTAAGGCACTTGCCTGCAAAGCCTGACAACCAGGGTTCAATTCCCCAGCACCCACGTATCACCGGATGCAAAGTAGCACATGCATCCAGAGTTCATTTGCAGTGGCAGGAGGCCTTGGTGTGCCCATTCTGTCTGTCTGTCTGTCTGTCTGTCTGTCTGTCTGTCTGTCTGTCTCTCTGCTTGCAATAAAGAAAGAAAAAGAATAGGTTGGAGAGATGGCTCAGAGGTTAAAGGTACTTGCTTGCAAAGCTTGTTGACCCAGGTTCAAGTCCCCAGCCTCTATGTAAAGCCAGACACAAAAAGTGGTACAAGCATGTAGTATTCATTTGCAGTGGTTAAAGAGACCCTGGTGCCCCCATAAATACACACACACACACACACACACACACAAATAAAATTTTAAAAACAGAAAAGAAAAATATGAACAAGAGCTAGAAGACATGTGTATCTAACCTTAGCTGTGAGTCAAGTTAACAGAATCCACTGTGCATAACCATTTTGCAATCCTTAACATATAATGGATCTAGACCACTGGTGGGGACACTGGGAACAGGGGGGCTTTAAAGCATATCAGTGACTAGGTCCTATCCATAACAATTGACAGGAACTTCTGTGAGACATGTGTTTAGTATATTCTTTAAAAGGTAGGATCTCCCCCCCCTGTGATTCTAACCACTTCAGATTTAAAACCACTTAGAGAAGCATGTTGGCATAGAGCTATAATCCCAGCACTCAAGAGGTAAAGGTAGTAGTATCTGGAGTTCATGGCCAGTCTTGGGTACATAGCAAGTCTGAGGCCAGACTGGGCTACATGAGACACTCTCAAAACGAGCAAAACCAATAAACAACATAAAGAGAACCACTTAGTGAAAGGCCAAGGGAACAGAGGGACAGACATTTTCTTCAGTGGTTACAGCCACTGGTAAAGTGAACCTTCAGCCATTCTTCTGTAAGAAACCCTAAAACTCTTTGGGTCACCAAAAGAAAAAGATGTTGACAATGAGAAGGGACTGGTTAAGAGAAGTTGTGGTAGTGAACAAAATACATTATGTATGTATGAAACTGTCATAATAAAGCCTCAAAAAACAAACAAAGCCATTATTGTGTATAATTAATATATACTAATGTTATAAGAGAAGTTTCCAGCTGGATATGGCAGTACATGCCTGTCATCCTAGCACTCAAGGAGGCTGAGGCAGAAGGACTTAGTCTGAGGACAGCCTGAGCTCCACAGGCCTGGTCATGGAACAAAAAAGAGACACAAGTATAAGCCATGGCCGCACAGTATTCAGTTTCAAGTTTTTAATCATGGCCAACCTTGACTCATCTATTCCCAGCCCTATTCCCACGGCTCCAAAATTACTTGATAAGGGATATGAAGTACTTCCATCAGGGCCCACAGGTTGTCTAGACTGTGTCTTCTGATGTTAACATCTATTCATGAGCACTGCCAAGATCTATCATGTCATCAGGGGTGGCCACAAGGTGAGAGGTCTGCTAACCTTGTGTAATTCCTTGGCTGGTTATTCAGCCACACTCAGGAGCAACGTGTACAGAAAAGATCCACAAAGAGACCAGATCTTGACTAGCTCTTGATACTGCAATATGGAATACACTGTAAGCCTCTGTGAGCTTTTCTTCCCCCAAAGAACCAGAACTTGAAAAGGCCTGTAGATCTAAATACCAGTTTATTAAAGAATTCCACAGGGACAGCAATGTATGGAAACAACTGGACATAGAACTTGGCTTTTCAACCAGGAAACGGTAAGGAAAAAATGAGAGAAGGGATTAAGAGAGTAAGAGACAAGAGATGTCACACATCTGCAATGTGTGTAGCTTGTTTGTGTCCTGATTTGGACAAACTGATCAGGGGAGGCAGACACCAGATGACACGATAATAGGACAGGCTAGTTAGGCGGAAGATGAATTTATGTCAGTTATCATGTCTTATAACCGTGAACAAGTCTTCAACAGATAGGATGGTACGTTTCAGATCTGCTTTTAAAACAATCCAGTGGGAAACTGAGTCATAGATGAAAAAAGAGCGATCACTAGTTGGGAATTCAACATGTCTTTCTTTGTAAAGTATGAAAGTTTCCAAACTAAAAAGCTTAGAAACGAAGTCATCAAAACCCTCCCGGTGGGTTAAGAAGTGATCAGAAGCTCATTGATTTAAACAACATGCACCACTCATCGTGGGTTTAAAGGGAACAAACCAGACGCGGGTCCCTGTCTTCTTGGACAAAAAGCGGCTGTGTGGCGGGCTCAGAGGACGGCCACCGGGGATCTCCGCGGCCTGGGGCTCGCTAACGCCCCGGTTCCAGCGTCAGCGGGTGGCCCGAGGCCCGGGGGTGCCGGAGGCCAGTCGGGCCTCGGGGCAGACCCCCCGCCAGCGGCGCCCCGGGAACCGCGGGGCCGGCCTCGCTCCCAGGCGCTCCGGGGACCGGGCTCCGAGCCCTAGGCGGCCCGGCCGGCCGGCCGCCCGCTCCCCGCCCCACTCACCCGCTCCCCGGCGCCCGCCAGAGCCCAGGGCCGCGGCGGCCCTCTCCGCTCCCAGGACCAGCGATGCGCGGGGCGGCGGCGCGCGCGGCCGGAAGTGCGCCTGCGCCAGCCCACCACGGCCGCTCTAGGATGCTCCGGAGGGCCGCATTCGGTGGTGCCCGCCCGGCGCCTCCCAGCCAGCGGTGTGATGGTGGAAGCGAAATGTAGACTCTTCGGCATTTTGTTGTTTTTTTTTTTTTCCAAGCATGTTTTGCAAACAAGAATGTTTTGCTCATGGATTTTTTTCTGTGTGATTTTAGATTTGGGGTGGGAGTAATCTGTCATTGCTGGACCTCAAAAGTGGGCTTGTAACCCAGCAGGACCCTGCACGGTCCAGCCCCTGCCCATTGCACCGTTTCTGTCTGAGACGTGCCTGCAGCGTTGGCTTAAAGTCTGGAGCTGAGAATGGAGAGATTGCCCAGTGGTTAAAAGGGCTTGCTTGCAAAACCTGACGCAGGGGTTCAGTTCCTCAGTGATGCGGGTTCTGGGGGTTCAGAGGACCCCTAGATTTATGAATCCCAAGTTCTCTCCTAATCTTTAATGAAGAATAATAAAGACGGATTCAAGAAGGAAAATTGCGAATTATTGAGCTTATTCGGGGAGAGATCACAACTTGTGGAGTTCGTTTAAAGGGAACTGAGATCTGGGAAGGAAGGCCTGGACACACTTATGTGGGAAACATGTCCAAGAGAGACTGAAATTTTAGAGAAAAACGAGTAAAGCCACGAGCATGTGGGGAGCTAGGAGAAACTGGGGTGTCCAGGGAAGAATTAGAGCTCTGAGGAAAGATTAGAGGGGTTCACCAACACAGGGAAGCTGAGATCTAGGAGAAATACACTCTGGGGTTTGTTATGTGCTTTCCTGTGAAGGGAGGTCAGAGAAGAAACTGAGATCTTGGAAGATCTGGGAAGGAGAGAGATTTACACAGTGGTATTCAGGAGGAACCACAGACTTGAAAGAGGAACAGGTGAAGAAGAGATTACACACACGCCAGCCCCACAGACATCCAATTAGGGTGAGCCATCAGACTCAGATGTGAAAGAGAGAGACCGATTGGCTGGTGCCCAGGGGCTGACTCAGGAGGGCCAGCCCACCCAGGCGTGCTAAGCCAAAGAAAGGGCAGAAGGCTCTAAGGCTGAGGAATTACTTGCTTTTAGCCATCTCGAAATGAGACTGGGTCAGATGCAGGTTCTACTCCTGCCAGGGCAAATAAGATGGCATTCATGTTCTCTTTGGACCTCTGTCCCTGGCTGACTGTCTATAAAAAGCTGTGTTGCGGTCAGCTTTCTAGTTGCTGCGCAGAAAGAACCCAAACAAAACTGGCTTGTGGAGGAGTGGGTTTATTTGGCTTACAGACTTGAGGGGAGATTGCATCCTGGCAGGGAAAATGATGGCATGAGCAGAGGGCTGGACATCACCTCTGCCACAGCACTGGAAATAGCAGCAGGAAGGTGTGCCAAACTCTGGCAAGGGGAAGCTGGTTTATAACCCCCATAAGCCCGCCCCCAACAACACAGCTCCATTGAGGCTGTAAAATCCAAACTGCCATCAGCTGAGGATCGATCTATCAGAACACATTCATTTGTTTGTGAGGACACCTAGATCAAACCATGACAAGCTGTCTTCCTGTTTTCTCCTTTACCACTTTATACATCGGGTATTACCTAGGTACTGGTGAAAGAAACTAGGAGGAAGCTAGCTGATTTAGGCAGTTTCAGCCAGGCACTGAGGCCCAGAGGAGATGCCAATCCACATGCCACCTCATCTTGGCACAAGAATGAAAACTCCTGGCGGAACTGGAACTCTGTATAGGACCCAGACTGATTTACAATGCCCCCTGCTGTCCACAGTCTAGAAAATTGTGGCCCAAGCTGACCCAGGTGTGGGTGGACTCTAGGATCCATCCTGCAGGTTTATTAACCAATCAGATTTCCCCCTGCCTAGCTGAATCAAACACTATAAAGGTGGTCGCCATGCCCTCTTGCCCCTTCTTGCCTCTTGCTTCCAGCCCTCATCAGTCTGTGTGGACCCCCTCCACTTGAGTATTGGTCTCTGTTCTCACCCAGCCAGGATGCCCCTGTTTCTTAATCCTGCCCTCTCCACTCATCTGTGCTTTATAATTTTTTTCCTAGTTATATATATATATATATATATATATATATATATATATATATATATATATATATATATATATATCCACCACGTGCGAATTTACTCTCTGGATCTACCAAGTGGTTGCCCCAGCTAACTTTTCACTAACCTTCCTAAATTAGATAGAGACCTGTACTAGAAAGTTCCACAGCGCTGGTGAGAGAGAATAGAAGGCAGTTAGGGACTGAGGCCCAGGGAAAACCAGGAGATGCCACTCCACATGCCATATGGTCCTGGTCAAGCATAAGCCTGGCACTGGGCAATACATATTTTGAAACTTGTTATGAAACGATTTCCTCTTAATTGAAATATTCTCTCTATGAGAAAGGCTGTTAAGACCGAGGAAGGCAACAAAATTCACAAATCTCAGGTAGCTCTTGAAAATGACAAGATCCACAGGTCCATCCTTAAGGTGATACAAGCAGTAACGGTTACTGGGAGAATGTAGACTAGCTGAACTGGCTGCAGGCTGTGCAGGAGGGTACTGGGGTGCAGTTTTAGTGCAGTGAGTCATCGCACATGCTAGGGAAGGTGGCGATGCTTTTGATCACCCATGCTCCTGCAGTACCCCTGACCCATGCTCCTGTAAGTAACCCTCAGCCATGCTCCTATAAGTAACTCCTCCCCATGCTCCTGTGAATAACCCCTCCCCCATGCTACTGTAAGTACCCCTCACCCATGCTCCTGTAAGGTAAGTACCCCTCATCCAAGTACTACCCCATCTAGCCATCTATAATCTATAATTTCCATAAACTATCCTGCTTGCTTGCTCTAGTATCCTTCCATGGGTCCTCCCTCCATCTTCCCATCCCCAACAGGCTCCCCAGGGCTCACTTAAGCTATCTGTCTCTACCCAGGGCCAAAGGAGAGTGGGATAGCTCTCCATCCTGCTGTGCTGTCTGCCTTTTGAGCTCTGTGGGATGAGCACTGTGGCTGAAGCCTTGGCCATCATCTCTCCCCAGATACACTTGGCTGTTGTGATAGGCTCAGGCTAGGCAATTTCTACCCCCAGCATGGCTGGGGAATTAAGCTTGGGTTGGCAGACTTTGCAAGCATGCCCCTTTAACCACTGAATAATCTCCTCAGCCCCTTAATACAGAATTTTTTTCTTCCCCTAAACCTCCTTCCTCAGTTCATTCTATATTACCTTTCTTTCTGCAATAGCCACACTCTATTCCTTATCCTCATGATAACATTTTTAAGCACCATCCTTTCCCCAAATCTGTAGTGACTATTTGATAACTCACATTAAGAGAGATGATCTTCTATAATGGCTGTAATTTGCTTTTACATATTTCATTATATTAATGTGACACTAAGTATATGCCAATTACTTTAAGCTTTAATTTTAAGGATGATAAGCTAATAGGGTAAAAAAAAGAATCATGGAGAGATCACCTGATGGTAGGTAGAACTATTCAGCAAAAATAACTCCCACAATATTTTTCTGATATTATCATTTTAATCAAGGACCCAATGCTTTGCTAATTAGTGTATTGAATGTCAAAAATGAATTTTGTTAGTGACTCTAGGAACTTGTTAATTAGCATGATGAACGTTAGAAGTAGACTCTCATTGATAAAGTACAAGGTATTTAATATGGGAAGATTGGCCAGATTAATTCAGAGATCCTCTCTACCCTTGGACAAATTTTATATATATATATATATATATATATATATATATATATATATATATATATATATATATATATATATATATATAATAAATTATATATATGAGATGCCCTATACCCTTAAGATGATGGGTTTCATTTCTGATTTCATAATGACAACCAGAGGGCACAGGATCCTGCTTCGACACAAACATTTCCTGGAAAGTATACTCAGAGGCTCTAAAAAGATAGAGCTAAAATGTCATAAAATGTACAGGACATGCTTGGAACTGAATTGTTATGTCTTCAGATACATCCCTGTGCTGAAGCCTCAAACTTCAATGTCACTGAATCTGGAGCCAGAGCCTTTACAGAAGTGAGACAGATAATTAAATCTGGGAGTGGCTGCAGATGAGCTCAGTGGCATTGTGTTCTTAGCATTCTGAAGGCCTGGGTGGTTTTGATTCCCAGATCTAAGAAAACGCTTATATTGAGTCAGGTCATAGAGTAGGGTTCTGGTCCAAGATTAGTGTTCTTATGAGAAGAGGGAAAGACTAGAGCATGCCTGTGCTTGTGTGGTCTCTCTCCTCTCTCCTCTCTCTCCCCTCTCTTGTCATGTACACATAAAAAAGAGTATTGAGAAGAGGCCACTTACAAGAGTTTCTCTTCACTTGAGATCTCATTTTCTGTGGTTTTTAGTTACCCCCCAATCTATTGTGATCCAAAAATATGAACTGGAAAGTTCCAGAAGTGAATAATTAGTAAGTTTTAAATTGCAAGGCATTATGAGAAGCATGAGATCTCACGTTGTCTTTCTCCATCTTGAGGTGTGACTGACTTGTTCTTTTGTTCAGTGTATCCACGCTGCGTACGCTGCCCACCTGCCAGTCCCTCAGCCATCAGATTCACAGTTGGAGCGTCACCTTGACTTACCTTAACTGTCCAGAGAGATAGTGAAGCCCAGGAGGCATTGGAACAAACACATGGATGGACAGACCAACTCTGACACTATGTAGCAGGGCTGCAGGACATATAGGGAAGGCCAGTATGTGGTTCCCAACTATCTAGTTTCAGGTATCCTCTGCCAGGCCTGGATGTATACTTGGGGGGGGGGTGTTGTGTAAGCCAGGAGGAGGACCCTCACCAGAAACCAGCCATGCTGAGCCCCTGATCTTGAAGTTCCAGCCTTCAGAACTGTGAAAAAAACAAGCTCCTATTGTTTAAGTCACCCAGTCTCCCGCACTTATGATGGTTATGGGTCTAAAGCAATAGAATAAGATATACTGTTTGCTGTCTGCTTGTTAGGGGGATGTTTGCTCATTGAATATTTGAATATATGTCATAATTTGGTTTCAGACTTGTTTCTGGGAAGATCTAGTAGCTAAGAAGTGGGGGTTGCTGAAACTCCCTTACCTACAACCATTTTGCTTCTGTCACTGAACTGAAAGTGACTATTTATCCTCATGTGTCCAAAGTGGCCCACATTGTTTCACAGTATGTTCTGGAGTTGGGACAGTCTAGTCCCAGGACTTGGGAGGCAGAGGTAGAAGGATCACTGTGAGTTCGAGGCCATCATGAAACTACATAGTGAATTCCAGGTCAGCCTGGGCTAGAGTGAGATCCTACCTTGAAAAAACAAAAACAAAATACAACAAAAAATCCCCGGAATTTCAATTATCCCATCAATAGCTTCTACTCTACATCCTGAATCATCTACTGGATCTTCCCAGAGGCACACGACACCAACAACTTGCATCTGTACCCAAGCACCTAAGGAACCAATTATGCTCCCACCTGCCTCCTGTTCAGATTGGGGAGGGAGCCAGCAAGCCTGTGGAAGAGCCTTCAGGACGTGATGAAGGTGTGCTCCAAAGTGAAGGGACAGGGAGGAAAGCACTGGGTAATAAAGCCTCTTAGATAGAAACACAATTCTGAGCCTGGTGAGACCATGGGAGGCCTTGTGCTCATGTTACTTGCCAGAGGAGTCATGGCTCCCAGGAATGAGCCTGCCATATCATCCTCATTGCCTGAACTGCTGGCTGAGGGCAGCCTGCAGGAGGCCTGGCTTCCAGTTAAGTGGGATGATGATTTCAAAGCCAACATTTATTTAACTGGTAGCCAGTTGCATTCCTAACAGTCAAAGGTAGAAAAGACATTCCCATAGCTACCACACCTGAGGTGTCTCCAGGTGAACAGTGGTCAAAGCTAAGGCGAAGGACCCATGATCACAGCATTGCCTGCTTGGGGATGAGGGGAAAATCCCCCCACACCTGAGGCCAGAGTGTGTTTTGAGAGGATTGTAGGGGAAACTGAGTCTTCACAGCATTCATATTTGACTGAGAGACAAACAACAGATACAATATATGGGGGGTGGTCTGTGGAGATTGGTAAGGAAGGTGCAGAGGATGCTGGGAAGTCCCAGTTGCGATTATTAAAAGTTGGATCAGAGAAAACCTTGCTGAAGTGACAGTTGGGCAAAATTCTGCAGGAGGTGCTGAAGCCCTGGAGACTTTGTTCCAGGTGTTACTACCAGGCTCTCTCTCTCTCTCTCTTTCTCTCTCTCTTCCTGGGTGTTTTCAGGCTGTTGGCATGTTACTCAAAGAATGGAGAAGGTGCACACAAGCCATTAAAGAGTAAGAAACTTTAGGAGCAAAGCGATAATAAAGGTTTGGATACACCACCACTCAAGTGAGTTCTCAAGGGCCCCGGGAAGTGACCTGGGCTTCTCTCTCTAGATTCTTAGGGGAGGATGGATTGGTTACTAGGGGCATAGTTTGGGGGGTTCTCTGGTTGATTTACAGGTTTGGGTTACAAAACACATATGCCACATGCTCCTTCCCATGATGCATCTGATTTTAGTCACGTGCATGCCCACTTGTACATAGGCATAAGATGGTTTCTCCCTCCAAGATCAGGTAGAGGACACAGTGCGCCTTATTGTGCACGTACCCAAAACAGGTTCAGCATGGATGGGCTCCCTGCTGTTCCAATTCCAAATGACCGTAAGAATATGTTCGTCAAGGTGCTGATCAGGAATAATGGTTGCCAAGGGGAGAAAACCAGTTCATCGTTTGGAGCTGTTCAGTCCAGGTGGGAGTCCAGATTCCAAAATAGGTTGCTCGGTGCTTTGTTTAGAAGGGTGTGCCTCACTGCTGAACTGCCTCAACTGCAGACATGGTGTGTAGCTTGGAGGAGACATCATACTCACAATCTCCTCTCAATCATTCAGAGAATAAACAGACCTCTATGTGTACAGATGGACAGGGGGAGCTGGGAAGGAATGATATCAGTACCCAAGTGAGGGAAAAGCAGCCAAGCCCTCCCATCCCGCCTTACGCCGCTACCATGGTCTGTGGAGAGAAGGATGTGAGAATGTGACCTCAGTGGACTGGAGCATAATCGGTTTCTTAAGCACTTGGGTACAGATGAAAGTTGTAGGTGTCCTGCAGCCGATCCCCAGCACTCCACAAACAGCTGTGTCTCTTGTGGAATTCAGGAATGGCTGGGTAGCTTTGCAGAACCATTGAAGCTGTGGTTCACTCTGGATTGGGTGAGAAAGCACAGGCAGTTTCAGGATAAGGAATCAGTGCTCCTGATTCTAGCCAGGAATTCTAGTCACTTTTGTGGTCTCGCCAATATCCACGCTTTCCCTATGTACAGACATGGTTACAGAGTGATCCTGTTATTATCTGGACCTATCCTGACCAGATGCCACTGGCGTATGAGGAGGACTGTGTACAACAGGCACCTGCAAGGATGTGGGCAGGAAAGCCCAAGGGCGCCCTCTACTGACTGTTCTAATTTCTCTGTGAGACTGGAAGCAAAGCAGGAAGATGTCAGAGATTTGACTCCTGGACAGGGACAGCTCAGGCAACAGGAAGGTTTTCCTGAAGTCATATCCTGCTTCCCGCTGCAGACTGAGTCCCAGAGTCAGATGGAGCGGATCAAGGTTGTGTCAGACCATGGTGGGAGAGGTGGAAGCTATGACCCAAACACCTGTGAGCCTGATTCTGCATCTGTCAGGAAATGACTAGTATCGACTCATCTTCATTGTTGTGAAGTTTAAGTGAGTAAATGTGTCATGTCCGTGGAATGGTAGCTGGCTTGGGTAAGCACCTAGTAGGTGTTATCAACACATAGTGTTTCCTCACCTAGTCAGTTACTCTTGGCCTTGGAGTTGGGGAGAAAGAATTCCTTTACCGTTGTAATTACATTAACTAAAGAGCAAAAAAGAGAAGAATGCCAAGCACAAAAAATAAAGGGAACAGATGAGGGTAGGTGGGTCATCTGAATTGTGTTTTCAGGTTTACAGTGATTCTGAGCTTTTACATATTCTTTAAAAACAAGGTCAGTGGGCTGGAGAGATGGCTTAGTGGTTAAAGCATTTGTTGGCAAAGCCTGCCAGCCCAGGTTTGATTCCCCAGCACCCACGTAAAGCCAGATAGATGAAGTGGTACGTGTGTCTAGAGTTCAGCAGCAGCAGCAAGAGGCCCTGGGGCACCCAATTCTCTCTCTCTTAAAAATAAATATTTTAAAACAAGATCAACAACCACTTTTATACATAGGAAATTTTTACTAAGAAAATATAAGAACACACATCTCATTACAAGATATCACAAAACAGAAACATAATTCACATAATAATCAAGTTTTTTAAACCAATCCTTGGAACCATCTGCAAGTCAATGTAGAATACCATGCTCTCTACAAAGCATTCCCCTTAAGTATTCCCAGAAAATAATCACACAAGACTGGACAGTCCATTATTTTACCTTAAACACAAAGGGGAGAGAGGCTAGGCAGTGAGTTGCAATGCACGGTTTCTTTACATCAGTGATTAATGCTTGGGATGTTATCCGAGGGGACACAAAACCATTAACTGCAAAAATATGGTTTTAGGCCAGGCATGGTGGTGCACGCCTTTAATCCCAGCACTTGGGAGGCAGATGTAGGAGGATCTCTGTGAGCTCAAGGCTAGTCTGAGACTGACTACATAGGGAATTCCAGATCATCCAGGCCTACAGCCAAACCCTACCTAAAACAAAACAAAACAAAACAAACCAACCAAACAAAAAAAGTTTTTACTTTCTATTAATTTAAAAAATTATTAGGCAAGGTATAATAAAACACTGGGTAGAAATTCTGCCAAATTTTTAGCTAAAATAGTTCTTCAGAAATTCCTTATTCCGGGGGCTGGAGAGATGGCTCAGTGGTTAAGGCACTTGCCTCCAGTGCCTAAGGCCCCTGGTTCAATTCCCCAGGACCCACATAAGCCAGACCCACAAGGTGGTGGCCCTGGTTCTCTCTCTTTCTCTCTCTCTGTATCTGTCTGCTTGAAAATGAATAAAATATTAAAAAAAGAAATTCCTTATTCCATGTATGTATGTATGTATGTATACATTCTTGCCAATCTTCTCACCTTCTTTGTGGAAGTTGTATGTGCATACAAAACAGTAGATATCACTTAGACTATAACTTACAGATGCACACTGACGGGTGTAGATTCACAGAATAATATTTAAGTACTACCAAAGTTGATTTGCACAAAAGTGATAGCAGTTGGTAGTTTTATGAATATTACCAAATCAGAAGATGTTAGTGACGGGCTATGGAGAATCTACGATGTCATGTATCACATTAAAATCCAAATCCTTAGCTGGCTGAGGTGAACACCATTGTCCCAGCACTCTGGAGCTGAGGTAGGAGAATCACTGAGTTCAAGGTGGCTAGAGTGAGAACCAGTGTCGACCCCATCCCCCTCAAAAACACACAACAAAGCCTTCATCTATATACACAATACTTAACAAGAGGTTTGTGTAATATTTCTGCTGTAAATAGAACAATGTAAAATCAAATGACCCAGCAAAATGCATTACAGAGGACTCAAGACCAATCATATAAGAATTGGTAAAGAATTTTCTCCTCAAACAAAACTGCCTGGAGAGGGGTCCACGTTAAGAGCCCCAGCTCTGACACTCATCACAAGCTGTATGACAAGTCATTTAACCCCTCTGTGCCACCACTCTTGTCCGAAACAGCTACCAGGATGGAAGGTGCTGGAACACCTGGCACAGAGTGAGTACCACCCATACAATTCAGTGTATCATGTCTTGCCAACTGTTCATGCCGAATTCATTCATTCAATGACCATATGGGAATCCCTGACTTGCTTGAACATAGCCATTAGAAAAGGGAGAATTTTTTTTCTAGAATATGAATGGGAAAGATTATTCCAGCACTCGGGAAACTGAGGCAGGAGGGTTAACAAAACCCCATATGATTAAACAGTCCACTTATTGACAAAAATTCTGCTTACCTAGATACTCTTATTAGACATTTACTTTTGTCAACTGAACTATGTCCTTATTTACTTTTTGAGGGACACAGTTTTATCCAAGAAAAGGAACTAAGTGCCTTAAAATCTAAGCACTATGTTAAGTAACTACTTTAAGTAAGCAAATACTTTAAGGAACAACAAGTAATTCCCAGGAAAGATTACACAAGCCATGCTCTCCTGGAGTCCATGAAGTTACTGAAATTTGAGAGAAAAAGCAGGCTTTTTCCAACCCATATTAAAATCTGATTTCAGATGAGGAGGAAGTTTCCTGTAGCTGAATTACCTACAATTTTATGCTAAGTGTTACTTTGGCTTATTCATAGAGGGGTTTACTCTTTCTTCTTTTTTTCTTCATTCCTTCTCTCTCTCTCTTTCTTGACAGTGTCTTATGTAACCCAGTCTGACCTTGATCTTGCTTTTATAGTCCAGGCTGGCTCTGAACTCTGGATTTCCAGAATCTACCTCCCAAGTGCTGGACTAGCTTGAGCTGCATTCTGATGGGGGTGGATGGCAAGCGTACAGCATAGTCTACGGTGGCTGTGTGTCTGCCTCTGAGCACAGTGGCGATCTTCAATGGAAATACACCAGAGCCATTCTACTCCTCAGGGCTTCTCTGTAAAAAGAATTCCAGGGCTGGAGAGATTGCTCAATGGTTAAGGCACTCGCCTGCAAAACCTAATGACTCGGGTTCCATTCTCCAGTACCCATGTAATACCAGAAGCATAAAGTGCAGCATGCATCTGGAGTTCATATGTAGTGGTTAGAGGTCCTGGCACACCCATTCTCTGTGTATGTTTTTTCTCTCTGCTTGCAAATAAATATTTTAAAATTCCAGTACAGAGCTGTGAGACTTATATTAATGTACTCAAGTATTATGGATGCTCCCAGGGATGACTTTGCTTAAGTGAACGCAAAAGAATGAGAAAGCTAGAGTGTGAAAATGACCCTTGAGGGATGGATACCAAATGAGCAAGAAAAAGTAACCCCAAACTCCAAGGACATCTGGATTTACTGTCCCAAAGGTGAGGCCTTCTCTACAACTGCCATCCTCCAGCCCTCCTTGCTCCTTGTTATCAGAGCGATGCTTGATGTGCGCACAGCCTGAATTCACTAGCCACTCTTGCAAAAAATAAACAAACCTGTAAAAGCCTCCTAGAAGCTGGTAATCTAGAGAACAAAGGATAGAGAAGTCCTTTCAGTAGAAACCACAGAGGAATCTGAGATGAACAAGAGTGCTGCTTCCACTGGGAGCCTGACAACCTGTGCCAGGGTGATGGAGACAGACACTGAAGATACTCAAAACATACCAAAGCAGAAATCCAGAAGCTGCTGAGAGCTCAACACTAAACTTGACTTAAAACTTACCCACCATAGTTCAGGGCACTTTGCAGAAGAGGGGGTGGAAAGATTGTAAGAGCCACAAGGTATTGTTCACCACCACCCCACCCATGCAAGGACTGACTGCTGATCTCGTAATCCATAGCTCCACGGTAAATACCAGTAATCCAACTGAGGAGGACCCTCAATGGAGGAAGGGAGGAGGGAAATGATACCAACTCATGATTTGTTCATACATAGTTTCTATTTAATAAAAAAAAAATGGACCCCCCACAAATAACCATTTGACAGCTACTCTTAAAAATAGAAACTGGTTATTAGATTTCACTTATGTGAGCCAAAAATCTATAATATAGAATACAGAAATACAGAAAAATCTAATTTTTCTTATAAACATCCTGTAAAAACTAAACAAAACCTAGATGAAAGCCATTCTGTGTATGATACCATTTCAGTTGACCCTTTTCATAGAACTGAAGCAATACAGAATATGGGCACTTAATGTCAAAGTGCACGACCCATGCGGTATTGAACCAAACCTGCCAGCCTGTTTTCTGTACCAATGTGGGCATCACCTGGAAGAGTGATAGAAATGTACCAGCTTGGATCTGAGGCCCGCTCCACAGGAGGGGACGCACACCTGCTACTGAAACCCTGGTGGAAGAGCCCATGCACAAGGAGGTTACTGGTCCTGGGGACAAGGACTCACAATCTTAACAACACCTGACCCCTGGCATCAGCTTCATCATGCTGGTGGCCCCATTAAGGCATGGATGGTGGGGGCAAGGGACAGGTGCATCAGGATCCTCTGGGTGCCTACTGAAAATATACCTGCTCTGTTCTGGAGGTCCCTAGGGGTCTGGAGACAGGGGAAGCAGAGGCGCCTCCATTTAAAAGGTTCACAATGAGAAATACTGAGGCAACTTCCTGGCTAAGAATCCATTCTTAAAAAAATAATTTAACCAATAACTTTTAAAACTTTTCCCTTACATCTATAAGCTTTATCCTCACAGCCACTTTGTTCACAGTGGAAGAAAACAGGTGTTCCTTTTCCTACTAAATGATTCCAAAAGTAATCTATAGACTCTCTTCTCTATCCAAAAGACTCTCCATTGCTCTCCTTCAACAAAATCATCGCCTTATTGCAGAGTAGAAGCTCCCATGGAAGGCCCCCATGTTTTAGTTTTCAATGTGATGCCATGATGGCCTCCTTAATGGGATTAATTCCTGCCTGTATTTTTTTTTTTTCTTGAGACAGGATCTCATTGTAGCCCAGGCTGACCTGGAACTCACTCTGTAGCCCACAGGCTGGCCTCAAACTCACAGTGCTTCTCCTCCTTCAGCCTCTTCAGTGCTGTGATTAAAGGTGTGAGCCACCCCTGGCTTTGCATGCCTTCATAAATATTAAAAATCTTGAATTCATATCCACTAGCTGTTTATAAATAAGCTGCATTTCATTTAGCTATTTTTTCCTTAAGGTGACTTCCATGAATTGTGCTAGACATTTAATAGAATTCTTTATAAAATTACTTTAATTCAGCATAATTTAATAATAAATAAAAAGGTCCCTACCTTTTTAAATAAGCTAAGCAAAAAACACGCATGGAATTTAAATTTTTAATTTATTATTTTCATGTGTGTGTATAGGTACACTAGGGTCTTTTGCTACTGAAAGCAAATGCCTGTCTGGCTTTACACAGGTAGCTGGGGAATTGAACCCAGGCTGCCAGGCTTTGCAAATAAGTGTCTTTAACTGCTGAGCCATTTCCCTAGAATCCAAAGCTTAGAATTTATAATTTGTAATGTTAAACTAAAATTAAACTTTAAAAAAAATTAAACTTTTGCAGGGGATATTTGTTAACTAAAACAACAGGAAAAAAATGCTTTCATTTGTATCTTGAGACAGGGCCACACTATGTAGCCTAAGCTGGCCTTGAACTTCAAGTCCTCCTACCTTAGCCTCTCAAGTGCTGGATTTATAGGTGCTCATGCCTGAGGCCTTTTATCTTTAGTTAAAAGAATCAAATGATGACTTTTTCAAATTATGAATATGCTGACTAGTCCTCCATTAAATAATTAACCACTATGTCTTCTCATACTCCAGAGGGCATGTCACTTGAAATATTTTTTTTCTGTGTGGTCCTATGGATTGAACCCAAGTCATGTGCATACCAAGCATTCTTAAGATAATGAAATGTTCAAAATACAGAATCAATCTCTATATGGACAGAAGGATGAACAAAAAAGCCCCTTTTCTAACAGAGAGATGTCAAATGTATATACTCATATGTACTTAACTTCCTTGTTACTATTCTAGGGTGAGCATTCAATGAAGTTTTGCTTCCCAAATTGAGCATGGTGGCTCTGCCTATAATCTCAGTCAGATGGCGACAAGATGAGGCTATCTAGTGAATTACAGGCCAGCCTAGAACAATCTCAAACACCAATAACAACAAAGTTTTGTCCCCTCAAGGTACTCATAGTAGGCAAGTGTACCGCCACCTGACTATTTCTCCAGATGATTTTCAGAATCTCCAACACATGACACGACGACCTGTGTCTTCAGCTGGTCATCACTCATTTTCCTGCATTGAAAACAGCACTTCCTGTTCTGAAACCTACTTTAGTATCCCTACCAGTAAAGATGTCACTACTACTGTCAAAAGAAATGCATCCTAGGAGAACCCCTGAATTACTGTAAGCCAAGAGCAGGACTGCTGGGTTCAGGGCATAGTCATTGTAATAAATACCACTCCAGCTACGAAAAAGGACTCTTTTCAAAGTCACATGATGTCAGCCATAACATGTGTTAGGGATCCTACACTCACTCAACTAGAAGAAAATGCAATTATGTGTTTTCATAATAAACAAATAGAAAATTCTAATTGTTTAAAAAGATAATGTAACTGAAGCAACTAAAGTTAGGGTATTATTTTTATTAAATAAAGTGGTTCTTATTCACCCTTGCAAATGACTGTTTCATTTGTCTAAAGGCAGCAGTCATTCCTATTATTCTCTCATAATGTAATTAATAGTTCCAGACAGCTAGGAAAACTTGTTCACATTTCCCAAGATCTGTCTACTTGCAAAGGATTTTCAGAACATGAAGGTAAAATGCAATACATACATATATAAAAGACCAGTTCTAGGTACTGACAATTTTTCTTTGGAATTAGGTTAAAAGTTGGCTTCTTGTCAAAATTCTAATGTCCACAGAAGTAATTGTCTATTGTTGTAGCCCTCAGGTGCTAGGGAAAGAAGGTCAATTCATACAACAGAATGCAGCAAGTACCGTGGGTCAAGCACGAACAAGAGTCCACATGTGAAGACAACCACACATACAATTTCAACACCCTCGGGCGTGGTGTGAGTTACAAGTCAGGACTAAAGCACTCTGGTCATGTGACTGCAGGTACTGGTGGGCTTTCACAGTACATTCCACATTGATCCCCAACAGACGTGGAGACTGGGGGGGGAGGCCAAGCAAAGTGGTGGGGGAAGAATAAACAAAGACAACACCAGAAATCTGAGAACATGATCTCTTTTTGTCTAAAAAAAGGAGTTCCCTGAAGCATAGAAAGATTGGGTGGGGTGCTTCTTTCTACTCTGTTATCTGGGGGGGTTGGGATGCAGACTCTGGCCACTCATAGACGTCAGGCAGCAGGGAATCATATTCACTTCGCCATATTCTTTCTTTAATGTATTTGGCCTTGTCTTCAGGTTCTGGGTACCGGAAAGCCATTTTATTAGCATATAGGTATTCCGTGATCTGTAAAATAAACAGGATTATTACACAGAAGCTGAGTGTTAATCTACCAGAGAAAAGAAAGTACTATCACACAGAAATGAATTTAGAAGAATGGTATTTTTCTTTTTTCAAAATGTAAATAATATGACTCATTTCAAAATATTTGTTATACAAAGTGTGAAAGATAAAAATGATCTGTGGGCTGGAAGAGATGGCTCAGTAGTTAAAGCTGCTTGCTTGTAAAGCCTGCCAGCCTAGGTTCAATTCCTTAGTACCCAAGTAAAGCCAGATGCACAAAGTAGTGTATGCATCTGGAGTTTGTTTGAAGTGGCAAGAGGCCCTGATGCACCCATTCTCTCTTTCTCTTAAGAAATTTTTTTTAGAAAAGATCTGTCACCTCATCTGACTCACAGAAGAATTATTAGCATTTCCTTAGCACTTAACAAACTTAACTTCTGCCCTACATCAATCCAGTAGACAGCCAGCTGATGTGCCGAGTCTGTCATTGCCACGGCCCCACTGAAAGGGAGGTCTTAGGGGCCATGATATAGAGAAAACTTGACATCTGATAGAGCTGCCTTGACAGGTGAAAGGTTAACCCCAAAATAAAACAGATGTTTTCACTCTAGGATTTAGATTCAGTCACAGATGGGTGATGAAGATGCACAATGAGGAGTACGAGAAGCGTCATCGTAGGGCTGTGGTTATCAGCCACATAGCTGATTTTGATTTTATTTCAAATTTAAAAAAATTAAAAAGCATAGTAACACATGGTAAACAAAATTAAAAACCTCCTCCTCTAACTCCACTATAGTTTCTTATTTCAGTTTTCTAAAAGAAAAATTTAACAAAAATGGTAGTTAAAAAATAACCCTTGGTTCTATGGACTCAATCTCATATTTTACAGGAGAAAAAGTGTTCTTTTCCATTCTAACATAGGGAGCATAATTTGGTCATTGACTAAACAAAGAAGGAAGGGCTAGATCCTTGGTGACAAGAAGCAGATAAAGATCTAAGAGGTTTCTAAAACCCCAGGACCAACATATCACACAGCCATGGGCACAGCTGGTCCAATTGCTTTTTTTGGTTTTATACTAAATAGTAAAAAAGAAATGATGTTGAAAGATAAGGAAGCAATTCTGATTCTAAGAAGAAGTCAAAGAACCCTTCCCTAGTCCTGCCACTAAACATGGCCAAAACCCGCTGCAACACAGGTCGTGTCTGCCAGGAGGAGAGAAGCCAGAGCTTCTGGCTGGGAACCAATCCAGGTACCCCAGATTCGGAGCCGACAAAGCCTCAATAAATGACTGCTTTCTCTAGTCACAGGACCAGAAGACAAGACAGAAAATTTTCGTGAGACACACCCAGAAACACTGTGGTCCACTCACCTATGTTCACAAGAGCAGAGGGAGCAGAGGGAAGAGTTCAGGCTTCCATCCCCACCCCCACTGTCAACAGAGACTCTGTGGGAAGCAGACAGAAGCAAATCACTCCCTGGGTACCAGGCCGCCGGGTGGGATTTCAGAGAAGAACTAGCCATCTTGCTGTGGTAAAGAGGCCCCAGACTATAATGCTGGGAGAGCATAGTGAGGAGCTCCTGTCTCAAGTCAAGTCAGCGAGGTTCAGTGGGGAACTTACACTTCCTCCTCCACTGAAGGGAGAAAGTCACACTGGCCCCCCTTTCCCTTGCCAAAGCAGCTTCAGAGAATGTCCTCTACAAAGAAGATTAAAGTTCACAATCGCTTACTATAGTAAGAAAACACCCAGACCTCAAATTAAAAGAAGAAAAACCAAAACCCCCAAACCATTCATAACAAGAACCAGAAAGCAAAAAAAGATAGCAAAGATAAGAAAGATAGCAAAAAGAATCAACAGGTATCCAAACTAAGAAGGCAGATGTTAAACTTTTTTTCCACTTTTTTTTTTTTTTCGATGTAGGGTCTCACTCTAGCCAAGGCTGACCTGGAACTCACTCTGTAGTCCCAGTCTGGCCTCGAACTCAGTGATCCTCCTACCTCTGCCTCCTGACTGGGATTAAAGATATGTGCCTCATGCCTGGGTGGAAAATTATCAAAGATTTTAAAGACATTATGAGAAAAGTACCTCAAAAAAATTTCTGAACATGCTTAATACAATTGAAAATTAGCAAACCTCAGCAAAGGGGAGTATAGCTCAGTGGTAGAGCATTTGACCGAAGAAAGCCTCAGCAAAGTGGGCTGGGGAAATGGCCTGACGGATAAAGCACTTGCTGTACAAGAGTGAGGACCAGAATTTGGATCCCTGACATCTACATAAATGCTGGGCAGCAAAGAAGTGGCATGCCTGCAGTTCCAGAGCTCAGGAAGCAGAGACAGGATCCCTGGGGCAAGGTGCCTTGCTAGATTAGCAGAATTGGGGCACCCTGGGGTCAAGTGGGAGACCCTGCCTGTTTCAGTAAATAAAGTGCAAAGCGAAGACGCCCAAAATTAACCTCTGGCCTACATGTGTGCGCCCCCCCCCCCAAACACCACATATAAGGAAGACAAATATGAAAAAGAAAACCTCAGCAAAGAAATAGAAATTCTTTGTAAAAAAACAAGAAGATACAAAGAACGAGTTAAATATTTAACCTGAGAAGATGTATTAGATTAACAACAGAACAGAGGGAAGGAATCAATGAACCTGAAGACAGAAAAAGGAAAATTAGCTATCGGAAAAACTGAGAAAATGTACTTGGAAAAAATAAACAAAAAAAGAGTGCACTAGGCCCGGCCCATGGGATGACTACAAGATATCCAACATTCCAGTCGTCAGAGCACCACAAAGGAGATGGCAGGGGCATTGTGGAGAAGCTCTCCATCTACTAATTCCTCCAATCTGGTAGGAGGCAGACTACAGATTCAGAAAACAGACTCTGAAGAGGACAGAGCAATGCACACCAAGACATACTGAACGTCTACAAAATAAAGACCAATTCTTAGAAGCGACAACAGGAGACATGCTTCCCTCACCAGAAGGAAGTAGAGCACCACCTTTTATTGACCTCTCAACCCAGAGTCCTCCGCCCAGCTGAGCCTTCTCCAGGAATGATAGGGCCACCCAGACATCCACAGACCACAACACCAGCTTTCAGGCACCTATCAACCCAGAATCCTCCACACACCCACAGACCACACCACCAGGAGAGCTACCTCAAAGTAAGTCTCTAACCATAGAGAGGGAACACCTTGAAACATCAGAAAGGGAAAAAAAGCACACTGAACAAAACAAGTCAACATGATGGTAAGACACGATGGGACAGTGAGTAAAACTGTGCAAGACAGCCTAGAGCACAGAATGCCGAGGGGCTGGAGAGGTAGCTCAGCAACAAAGCCTTTGCTTAGCATGCTTAAAGCATCGGTTCCATCTTTGCACCGCTACAAACATATAAATAAAAGACAAGGTAATTCCAAATATTGTGTACCAGCAACAAGAAGACAGAGCCAGATGGAGAAATAAACCCATAGCTACAGTATTATATACTTAGGACTATAGTTCATGACTCTTTCAATAGTCATTAGAGCTTAGGAAAACCATCAAGGATTCAAAACTCAGTGTTACCATCAGCTGTCATGACCAGCATCAACTGACATAACTACGATATGCCATTCCAAAAGAGCAAAAAGCATATAGTAAGTTTAAATACATATGCACTAAACAGAAATTAGAAATAAAAAAGACAAATCCATAACTATAGCTGGAATCATCCAAGTTACCTTAAATCACTTAAGTCTGGCTCACTCCTCACCCAGCTTCCCACTAGCTTCAGAATGAATTCCAGCTCGCCATGTTCTCTTTTGCTCATGACTCTGCATGTGCCCTCTGCTTGAATCTCCCCATCCCTCCCTCTAGGCACTTCCTCTGTGCCATGCCTTATGAGATACTGGGGGGGTCTCCAGGACACTGTTTAGCTCCCATGTAAGTCAGTGGAACAGAGGTCTCCATATCCTTGAACCAGGGGCATTGACATCACATGGGAACCTGTTGCACATGCAAATTCTTGGGCTCCATTCCAGGTCTGCAAAGAGACCAGGCAGTAAGGCCCTGGGCACTGTTTTAACAAGCGTCCTTAATCCTGATACATTTTCCAGTTGGAGATGCATTGTTTGTTTAATACAACAAACCCTGTATCTCTGGCATTCTGAACTCCTATCTTCCATTTTTATTACCCTTTCATTAAGAAAAATTTTCATTTCTGCTTAAAAATGTAGAAAGCTGCACAGAACATCAACTCCATCACAAGTAAGCACTTGTAAAATTTCTTGGGCCCATTGAGACGACAATACAGGAAATCAAACAACCTGATGGTTATGTTGTCCCAAAGAGGGACAAGACTTTTCGAGAAACGATAGGGACACTTTCTCTGAGCACAAGGAGCAAGCTGAGGCACTGGTCATCATCACACAGGCTGTAGTCAGCTCAACCTTTAAAGGCCTACCAAAGCCAAAGCACACTAGCCTTGTCATCTGAAACAGTCACAAGGAGGGGGCATTCCTACAGACCCTTCTAGGAATAAACAGTGAGACCGAGAGCACGTTCTTGGGCTCTATCCCCAGATGTTGGTCATGTAAACATTCAGAAAGTGACTGGTGGCTCTAAGAAAAATGCACCAACAGCCTTGTCCCTATGGCCGAACTCTCCTGCCACAATGCAATTGGGGTACAAAGCCATACGTACTTTCCTGAGCCTTTTTTCCTAAAACAGAAAGCCTTTGAGACTGAACAAGCAGCCAACTCTCTAGCCTATACTAGCACAAAGCAGGTGTGCTTCTCATACTTTTCACTGCACATACTTCCAAAATCTGACCTATCTGTGTTTGAAACAGGATGTCACTGTGTAGCCTAGGCTGGCCTCAGACTCACAGTCCTCCTGTCTCAGCCGCTAGAGTGCTGGGATTACAGGAATGCACCACCATGACCATCTCTACCATCTATAATAAAATCCTATAAATTCTACACTTGAACTCTAGCAGAGTAGTTCTGGGCTCTCAAATCTTCAGGAGCTTAGCAGTAACATGGTGGTTTAAATGTACAATATACTCTAGCCTTATGTGTTTGGAGGCTTAATCCCCAGTTGGCAGCACTGTCTAGGAAGGCCATGGAGCCTTTGGGAGGTGAAGTCTCGCAGGAGGACGACCTTGGGGTGTTATAATTCAGCCCCACTTGCCACACTCAGTTCACTCTTGCTACTTCCTTCCTGTGGGAAGCAGTCAGATAAGCAAACAATCTACAAAATAAAGAAACTAAGGATATCGAAATAATGGTGAAATGAAAATCGGTGCTTTTGGTTTGTATGTTTTCATGTACACAGGGAGGCCAGAGTGATGCTCAAATGTCATCCTGAAGTTGTCTACTGCTTTTTGAAAGAGTCTCAAAGGCTTGGGTTTAAACTCCAGCAATGGGGTGAGGAACAAATCACAAATGCATTTAACTATAATGATGTTCAAAATATTATTTTTAGTAGTATGAAACTAAAAACATGTAAGTGTTCAAAAGCAGAGAAATGATTAGCAAATTATGACATGTAATAAAGAAAATACCATACAACATTAATGACCAACAAGAGAATAACTTCTGACTCACATAGAAAGTTTGTGATGTATTAAATGGAAAAAATGCAGACGAAACCAACTGAAAAGCAGGCATAGGTGACCTTATCATGTGCACATGGTTTGCAAAAACAAAAGGACTAGAAGGCAATAACCCTAAAATAATAATAATAATGATGATGATGCGTGTCATATTCTGGTAGTAAGAACATGGGTGAGGCTGAGGATGTGGTCCAGCTTGCAGAGTGCACGCCCATGTTTGATCCCTAGCACTGCCCATGAGCCCAGCACTCCAGAAGGTAGATGTAAGAATTCGGACCCTCAAGGTTATCCTTTGTTACATAGTCAGTTTGAAGCCAACCTGAGATACCCGAGATCCTGTTTAAAAAAACAAAATTAAACAGATACACACACACACAACCTAAATTTTTTTCCTTCTTTGCGCCCTTCCAAATGTTTCAAATTTATTTCTTTATAAACTTGTGCTACTTAAACAAGAAAAATCATCATTTATTCAAATAGTATAAATCACTTACCTTAATAGCAATGTTAATAGAAACTTCTTGAATATTAGCAAGTGGTGGGTAGAGTCTTCCTTGAGCTAACTCTTCATCTGTCAATTGACTTGTTAGTGCCTGGCAAGAAAAACAGCATTTGTATTTTTGTTTGCTTAAGTAACAGAAAAATCTAGTCAGACAGAGAAACAGAAAAGTGTAGATAACTGAATTTCTTGGATGACTACACTAAACCACTGCAGAAATTAAAACTTGTTATCACTTATCAATGAACAAATAATAAGATTTAAAGACTTACTAATGCATTCTGTTTAATATATGCAATGCTTGGCACAATTATAACAGCTACAAATTAAACAGACATCATCTTTTGTGTTAATGTGAATTCTTTAAAATTTTTATTGAGAAGTCTGGAGTGCTAAGCCAGCAAGGCCAGTACCAGTACTTGTCCGTTAGGAATGTGGAAGGAGATGTATTTTACCTATGTTGTCACACTTCATATACATACGTACATGTAAGATACAGATTCAATTCATAGCTTTACAAACATTTGAGAAGTTATGATTTTAAAAATTAACAAAATGCAAAAATAAACAAGAAAATAAAGAATGGCTAACTTCCTGTCCATTAGTGAGGTAGATAGTGTCTTTGCTTCTAAGGCCCATTCATCTTTGTAATTCATACTATAGAATAAATAATGCTGGAAACATTACCTTTGCAGCTTCTAGGAAAATACTATCACTGATATGTCTTGTTTCACAGAGAATCACGGCTAAAGCCACACCTAGAATACATTTCACATCATTTATTTAGTGACATCCATTGTGAATCGTCAAAGGAGCCCAATTTTATATTGAATCCACCCCAAGCTAAACATCCCCCAAAGCAGATGAAAATCTGAATCACAATGACATCAAATGATCTTTGTTAACGTCTATTTCTCATTCACCAAAGAATAATTTTAGAAATAAATGTCTTTCTCCCAGGTGCACACAATGACACATACATACATCTGGAGATTGTTTGCAGTGGCAAGAAGCCCTGGCATGCCCATCCTCTCTCTGCTTGCAAATAAACTAATATATATATATATGTTTTTTTTTTTGTTTTTGGTTTTTCGAGGTAGCGTCTCGCTCTAGCCTAGGCTGACCTGGAATTCACTCTGTAGTCTCAGGTTGGCCTCAAACTCACGGCAATCCTCCTACCTCTGCCTCCTGAGTGCTGGGATTAAAGGTGTGCGCCACCACGCCCGGCTCAGTGGCTTTCTCAATTAGTTTTTGCACTTAACACCAAAAATACTTGTGGGCTGGGAACATAGCTCAGAGGTAGAGTGCCTGCCTAGCACATGTGAGGACCTGCGTTCAATCCCCAGTATGCCTCCTCCCCATAGAAAACCATGGGGAGGGATAGAGAAATGGCTCGACAGTTAAGGCACTTGCCTGCAAAGCCTGACAACCCAGGTTCAATTCCCCAGTACCCACATAAAGCCAGATACACAAAGGGGTGCATGCATCTGGAGTTTGTTTGCAGTGGCTAGAGGCCCTGCTGAGCCCATTCTGTCTGTCTCTCTTCTATTTTTCTCTGCTTGCAAATAAATAAAACATCAAAAAAAAAGAAAAAAGAAAGACAAACTACTTGCCAGTTGTTGTAGTCACCTTTTCTAGTTGCTGCACAGAAAGAACCCAAACAAAAGTGGCTTGTGGAGGAATGGGTTTATTTGGCTTACGGACTCGAGGGGAGACTCCATCCTGTCAGGGAAGATGATGGCACGAGCAGATGGGTGGATATCACCTCTGCCACAGCACTGGAAACAGTGGCAGGAAGGTGTGCCAAATACTGGCAAAGGGGAGCTGGCTTATAACCCCCCATAAGCGCACCCCAACAACACAGCTCTAGTGAGGTTCTAATTCCCAAATTGCCATCAGCTGAGGATCGATCTATCAGAACACATTCATTTGTTTGTGGGGGACACCTGGATCAAACCATGACACCAGTCTACTTCTAACTCCCCATTTCTTTCTCTTTTTTGGGGGGAGGGGGCACAGAGGTTCTCACTGGCCTAAAGTTCAACAAGTAGGCTAAGCTGGATGGCCAGCAAGCCTCAGGGATCCTCCTGTCTAAGCCTCTGTATGTTGGCATTATAAGCATGCATCATCACACCCAGGTCCTCATGCTTCTGTAACAAGCACTTCTGTCTTATTTTTGAATGGAGTATTATCTCCATCGAGCGTTTCACAGTTCTTTCAAAACTTCTCTTCCCACAGTCCTGTTTTTTTTCCCCTCCCTTTTCTTAAGTTTGTCTGCTTTGGTCTCTTCTTGCCTGTGAGAGATTGTCATTAGTTGATGATGAAGCATTGTTCATACCTCATACAAGAGTAGCTTTGAGCACAAGGAGGGTCTGCCCTGCTCTGAGCATCGCTGCATTGACCCTGGTTTTGCATCTTCCTATTTCCTGGCCCATCTGTCTGTTCTCAGTCCTGTCTAGCATCTCCTAGTCTAGCATTCTGTTTCACTCTTCAAAGAGAATCCCCATTGGCCAGGACAGCTTTCACATAATATTAGAAGAGGATCACATGACTGGTCCCTTATTTTAAAGCCCCCCTCTGAAGAGTGTTTGGTCATCTCCATTGAATGTAGACATTTAAGTGTCTCAGGCTAAATCTAGTGTTTTACCTGCTTATATTTTTCTGACTTTCTATGTTCCCCTCTCTTTTTACTTTTGGAGTGTTGAGGCAGGGTCTCACTCTAGCCCAAGCTAACCTGTAGCTCACTCTCTAACAGCCCATACTGGCCTCCACTCCTTCGAATCCACCCAAGTGCTGAGATTAAAGGGGTGAGCTACCACAACTGGCCGCTTTTATTTTTTAATTATTTAATTTTATCCTCTAGTAGTCCCTCATTAGAAATCGAAATTTTTTCCAACTATACTAAAATTTGTAACATGTATCCTTATTAAAATTTCCCATAAATTTTTAGTTTCTCACTTTGTTAATCCCTCATAATACTTTAATCCTTTTAAGTATTGTTGTCCATTTTTTCCTGTACATTTTGTAGAACGCCACACCATTACTGCTCTGCTGCTTATAAGCAACATTTATTTTGTTTTGTCCAAACATCGGGAATATGCTTTGCTCTTCAGTCCTTCTCTGAGAGGTGATACCTGGGATTATTTCTCTGCTGCCTAAGGAACAAGATTTCCTTTCCATTCACACAAGCCTGTACAGGGTGAATTATGTTGCCAGAATTCTTAAGAGACTCTGTCACTGTGTAATGAGCTCTGGGCTGGCAAGGATTCCCCATGAGTGATACAAGCACGTTCATCCCTGCCTCCTGGCATCTCACTGCCAAGTCGGATGTCAGCCTCACCATTGTTTCCCCTCCACTTTCATGTTTTCTGTTGTGATGTTCAGAAGCTGACAAGGTGCTTCTTAGGCGTGGGTTTCTTTTCCTCTACCTGCAGAGCTTAGGTCAGCTTCTTGGATTCTGACTGTCAGTTACAATGTCAGAGAAATTCCCAGCCATGCAGCCTGCAAATGTTGCCTCTCCCTTGTCCTCACTCTCTTCATGTGTCTTGTTATCTTTGATTTTTTTTTTTAAACGGGTTGCATTTTAAAATTTCTTTATAGAAATAATTTGAAAGTACTGGGAGAGTGAGTTTCTGAGATTGGCCTTCCAAACTCCACCTGTTCCTAGGTGCAGCCTTGTAGGGTTTCAGCCCAGGGTAGGATTCCAGCCATTGACCAGAATGCTTGGCAGGAATCACACTTGGAGAAGGTACCAAAACTGTCCTTCCGCCTCCAAAAAAATTATAGCTTTACCTTTTACCATTTGTTCCCCCTATAAATGCTTCTAATGCAAAGCTAGCTTCAAGCCCTCTTTTCCTTAACCTTGATCTGGAATCCTACAACATTCCGTTAGTTAACATCGTGCTAGCCTTTTGACCTTTGAAAGGTTGCCTGTCTATTGTATCTGTCTTAAAAAGGGTCTTACTATATAGCTCAGGCTAGGCTTGAACTCAGGATCCTCCCCTCTCAGCCTCCTAAATGATAGAATTACAGGCTTGTGCCCCGTTACAGTAAACTTCATTTTCAAATTTTAACCAGTTGTTAAAGTGGATAGACTGAAAATTTCAATATTATTAGAATCTTAAGACTGAGCTTCTTTATATAAGACAAATCTGTCTGTGAGTCCATTTCTACTTCCACTTCCAGGTCATTTTTATGTTTACATTGGTAGTGCTTACAGCTTCCATTCATAAAGTCTTTAAAATTAAAATGTCTTTAAGTGCTGGAGAGATGGTTCATTGGTTAAGGCACTTGCCTACAAAGCCTATTAACCCGAGTTTGATTCCCCAGCACTGACGTAAAGCCAGATGCTCAAAGCCATGCATACATCTGGAGTCCATTTATAGCAACTGAAGACCCTGGTGCACCCATTCTCTCTCCCTCTTCTCTCTCTCTGCTTGCAAATAAATAAATACATTTAAAAATATTTTTAAAATGTTGTATAAAAATAATCAACTGCCAGGCCAGGAGGTGGTGCACACCTTTAATCCCGGCGCTCACTTGGGAGGCAGAGGAAGGAGTATCACCATGAGTTTGAGTCCAGCCTGGGCTAGAGTGAGACCCTTGAACCCCCCCACCCCCCAAAAAACCTCAACTGTCAAATCTGTTAATAGTGAAGTATGGCATACAAATTAGCAGAGAATAATTCTCTTCCTTGCCCTCGTCTTTGTGCCACAGACATACTAGTGGACAGAACAGGCTATTTTAAATACAAAATCTGCACGGTCACAGGCTAAGTAAACGACAGGTGCAGTAGCAGGCGTGCCTGATGCTGGCTGACAGCATACATGAAACATACGACATGAAGGAAGAGGACACATGCCTTTCACTTTTACACCTTTCAGTTCCTGTGCACCTTTATGAACATTTACTATATTTCGATAGTGAAGAAGTTTTAACAATATGAATAAATCTTCAAAGAAAACAGAGCAAGTCCCATTTACTGAATTCCTTGTGTTTCCCTCTCATTCATGCCAAAATTCTAAAGCACCATTGCTCATTTAAACCTTATGTTCCAAAGAATGCCATGAAGCGTTTTTGTTTGTATTTTTGAGGCAGGGTCTCACTCTAGTCCAGGCTAACCTAGAACTCACTCTGTAGCCCCAGAAAGGCCTTGAACTCACGGCAATCCTCCTGCCTCAGGCCTCTTGAGTGCTGGGACTAAAGGCATGTACTACCATGCCAGGACCACACAGTACTTTTATGTTATTAACTATTGATCTAGCACATAAATCATAATGGCATTTACCTGGAAAAATATATACATTGTTTCCTTGACCCGGCGTAAAGATGCGTCCATCTTGCAGTTTCACTGGCCCAAATGGACTGCCACTGGCAAATAAACACCTACCCTGTTAATGAAATGAAATAATTTCTTTATGTGGATGAGAAAACCAAAGTGAATTCATACAAACGATTGCCTAGCAGTAAGAAATCATGGGAGGTGCTGGTGGTGGCTTTTCCCTCTCTGTGGAGCTGTAAGCTTCACTAAATCCCTTCTTCATCACATTAAAATAAGAAATCATATATAGTATATAGTACACTACTATATACAGCTTTCTATTAGATTGAGGTTTGTTCTATGTATAGTATGCATTATAAGTTAAAGAATGCCCATCAATAAGCTTTTAACACTTTTGACACTTATAAAGTTAAAATAAAGATGGCAATATGTATCATCCCCAATAATATAAAAGACTGATGTAAACACCTGTGATAGAAGTGAAATATACCAAAGTCAACTTGTTACCATTTACTGTGCATCTTGGCTGGTTTGTTTTCTACAAGAGGCTTTATTAGGTTTTAACTCTCATGAAAACCTTACAACTATTATCATCTTTGTTTCCTTGATTAAAAAAAAAAATCACAAATCAAGACTTTTTCAAGTACATAGCAAATAATGGGTATAGACAGTTGCTTGCAAAGCCTGTTGGCCTGGGTTCAACTCCCCAGTACCCACATAAAGCCAGATGCACAAAGTGGAGCATGTACCCGGAGTTCGTTTGCAAAGGCAGGAAGCCCTGACATTCTCATACTCTCTCTAAATATCAATCAATCAATCAATCAATACACAGTTTTCTCCTATAATCCCAGCTACCTAAGAGGCAGAGGCAAGTAGATAACGGAAGTTCAAGACCAGTTTGGGCAATACAATGAAACCCCATCTTAAAAAAGAAAACTAACCAAAAAAGTTATTTTTTCACTGAGCAGTAGAGGGTGTTAGAGTAACACTAAGGCATCTCTCTCCCTAAAAATAAGGCAGGAAATTTTAAGAGGTGACTGAAACCACACAAAAACACCATTATTTTATAGCAGTAAGAATTAATGTGACCTCAAACTATGACTCACTAATTCCATGCTTTCTTATTTTTGTACAAGACAGCATAACTTTAAAGTTGTAAAAACTGAAGAAATTTCCATCCTGAAACTGATCAAGGGGGCCAGAGAGAACGCTCAATGGTTAAGGCACTTGCCTATAAAGCCTAAGGACCCAGGTTCAATTCCCCAGTACCCATGTAAACCAGATGCACAAGGCAGCTAATGCATCTGGAGCTCATTTGCAGTAGCTGGAAACCCTGGGATACCCATTCTCTCTGTCTGTCTCTCTCAAATAAGTAAGTAAATAAATAAATACATAAGATAATTACAATTTAACAGCCAAGCAAACTTGTATCCTTGGGGAGTTTTTGTCCATTCCAACAATGTATATTTAGATGATTATTTAAAAATATATTCTTTAAAATTTTGAGCATTTTTTCTTAACTAATATAATTCTACTGTGTAAAGTATTCTATATATAAAATTTTATATATATCACTGCACCTAATTTTACTTTGGAAGTGTCAAAAGCTCATGACACACTGGCTCTGTACCACATAGTTATTATGTAAGATGAATGATTAATTTGGCAGTAAAAGACATCAATTTTACACAAAGCCTGGAGGACAGGATAGATGTTCAAGCTAAAAGTAGTATCATACTTTGATAAAAAGATAAGTTAGGCTAGGCGTGGTGGTGCATACCTTTAGTCTTGGCACTTGGAAGGTCAAGGTAGGAGGATTGATGTGAGTTTGAGGCCAGCCTGAGACTACATAGTGAATTCCAGGTGAGCCTGGGCTAGAGACACTACCTTCGAAAAACACACAAAACAAAACAGAAAAGGCTATTACACTAAAGAGAGCAATTTTTAAAATTATCTTTATGTTCTTTGTTGATTTGTGATTGATTTGAAAGGATTTCAACAAGTATAATAGGTTTAAATTATTACATCTTTTAAAAAATATTTATTTGTAAGCAGAGAGAGAATGGGTGTGCCATGGCCTCTAGCCACTGCCAGAGAACTCTAGATGCATGTACCACTTTGTGTACCTGGCTTTATGTGGGCACTGGGGACTCAAACTTGGGTTGTTAGGTTTTGCAGGCGAGTGCCTTAACTGCTGAGACATCTCCCCAGCCCTATTATAGCTTTCTAAAATAAAAATGAAACCAACTAAGCCTAAGATAGAGTGAGTTCTAGGTCAGCCCAGGCTAGAGTGAGATTCTGCTTCAGAAAACAAGCAAAAGCCAGCCCTAGTAAAGGCAAAACCTCCTGGTGCAGATGTACTTGAAGCAACTACAAGGAATTAAGAACTTAAATCAAATTAAGAACTTAAAAACAGAGTGACACAGGGGTAAAAGAATCCCCAAAGTGGAAGAAACAGAAAGTAATCATCAAACTGAAACACAGAGGAAAAAGGGGAGTACATAAAAAAAAAAAATAGACATAGTCAAGACAAGGTGAAGGTCCGGCCATACAAATGAGGCTCCATAAGAGGACAGACGCACTACGGCCAAGGCAGAGACACCGAAACAGGAATAAAGCAAAAGTCCACCAAGTTAGACATCCACCTAGTTTCAGGAGCACCGTATTCTCCAGGTGGAACTAACACACAGAAAATCTGGGGCTGGGAGATAGTTCGGTGAGTAAGTGCTTGCCGTGCAAACAGGAGGAGCTGAGTTTGATCCCCAGCCCCCATGTACAGCACTGGCACAGTGGTGCACACCAGCAGTCCCAGGGCTACGGAGCTGGGGACAGCCAGTCAAGCCTAACTGGTGAGCTCCAGGCCAATGAGAAAACCTGTTTCCATTTTTCTTTAAAGTATGTGGTATTCCTGAGGATGACATCTGAGCTTGTTTTCTAGCTGCTTCTGAAGGCACACGCACACACACACACACACACACACACAAACACATGCGTGCACACACACAAATTCTGAAGGCACATGGGCACACACGTATGCACACATAAAGATTAAAGCAAGGTGTGATGGCACACACCTTTAATCCTGGCACTTGGGAGGCAGAGGAAGGAGGATTGTTATGAGTTCAAGGCCACCCTGAGAGTACATAGTGAATTCCAGGTCAGCCTGGGCAAGAGTGAGACCTTACCTGTGGGGGGGAAAAAAATAAAGAATAAAGAAAATCATATTTAGGTTTAATGCAATAAAACTACTCAAAACCTAAAACATGATTTTACATCAAAAATAAAATTCTGCTGGGTGTGGTCAAACATGCCTTTAATCCCAGTACTTGGGAGGCGGAGGTAGGATTGCTGTGAGTTTGAAGTCAGCATGAGTCTACATAGTGAATTCCAGGTCAGTCTGGGTTAGAGTGAGACCCCATCTGGAATCCACCACAAAAAATTCCATAAACAGTAAAGAATTATCTTTAATGAAAGTCCTGAAAAAAGTAGCTACCAACATTGAGACGAAGGCAAGACAAAGTAACTGTCAAGAGAATTCATCAAACCCACACTTAAGCAAAGGAGTTCCTCTGGTAGGAGGAAAATGTGGAGAGAAGCGCCCACGTGCAGGGCAGAAGGAATGGAGACAGAAAAAGTTCAAATGCAGGAAAATCTAAAACCATATATATGTCTTTTGGGTTCAAAATATATAGAGATAAACAAGGGAGCAGATAGCACGAGAGCACTATAACAGCTTTCACAGAATCAATCTAAGTCACACGGGTGACCCTTGAATCCATGTGAAATTTCCCACAAGGCACTACAGAACTGTTCAAGAATGTGTGACGGTACCTCTGTGAGGGTATATGCTTCTTCAGGTGTGCACTCAGCTTGGGTAGTAGGATTACTTAACGCAAATATGACAGGCCTTTCATTGATACTGGCCATGGCTTTGAGAACCTCAGGAGTGAAGAGCCGGCCAGCACCTGCAACTCCTGCAATACAGAAGGGGAAAAAAGAACTCAGGACAAGAATGAAGCAATTCTTAACCAACAGCATTTACCATCAAACACCACATCACAAAGACACATCTTGTATTGCTGAGAGAATACTATGGGAATGCAACTTCAAATCTGAAAAGAAAGACAACAGAATGCTAAAAATGCTCACTTATCCATAAAGAAACAAAATAGAATGATGAAACTATGAAATTGTTTAAAGGGTGTCGAGTTTCCGTTTCCTAAGATAAAAACAGTTCTGGTGACTTGTGGCACAACAAAGGGGATGTACTGAAAATTCAACACTTAAAAATTGGTAGAACAGGGACTAGAGAGATGGCTCAGCAGTTAAGGCACTTGCCTACAGAGCCTAAGGACTCTGGTTCAAATCCCCAGTATTCACATAAAGCCAGATGCACAAAGTGGTGCATGCATGCATGTGGAATTAATTTACAGTGGCTGAAGGCCCTGATGTGCCCATTTTCTCTGTGTATCTGTATTCTTTCTCTGCTTGCAAATAAATAAAAAAAATTTAAAAAATGATAGGACGGGAACTGGAGACAATGGCTCAGCAGTTAAAGGTATGTGTCTGCAAAGCCTGATGGTCCCAGTGTCTACGTAATACCAGATGCACAAAGTGGTGCACATTTCTGGAGTTTTGTTTACTGTGGCAAGAGGCCCTGGCACACTCATCCTTATATTATCATTATATAAATATATATATAAATTGGTAGGATGAAGCTGGGCTACTATGTGCTAATTAAAAAATTTTTAAAGCAGCAAAACTTGTCTCAAATATTCACCTGTTAAACTCTGTGGTGCTCATCACAAAACAGCAGGAATTCAGAAGCCACCAAAAATCATCCTGACTTCAGCAATCAACATTTTGATACAGCTGAGCTTTCCTTTTAGTAAGTACACTGAGCTAGGCGATTAGATATAAAAATGAACACAATTCAGGCAGTTACAGTTGAGAAAACCAGAGAATGAGCAGAACACCAGTTCTATTCTTTGGTTGGTTCTTCCTTTCTTCCACAAGTGCCATGAGAGGAGTACAGGAAGGATGTTCTTCCTTAGGCCTTGGTGGGAATTTGGACATAGCTGACATACCTAAATGATGCCTTAGCTCAGCACTAACCCCTCAAAGCTTTTTATCTCCTTAACCTTGCAGAGGTAGACAATCAATGGACAAAGCCTTAGTTTCCATACTGAGTTTTGAGAGAAATGGACTAGAGAACCTTTAAAATTTCTTCTTGTCAATGAAGAAACTAATGCAGCATACTTTTCCTATTTGTCAAGGGTTTTTTTGTTTAACTTATTTTTCAGGAGAGAGTGAATGGGCATCCCAGGGCCCCTTGCTGCTGCCAACACATTCCAGATGCATGAAACACTTCATGCATTTGGCTTCATGTGGGTATTGGAGAATTGAACCTGGGCTGGCAAGTTTGCAACTTTAACCACATGGAGCCATTTGCCCAGCCCATTAGGTTTTTTTTTTTTTTTTTTTTGGTTTTCCGAGGTAGGGTCTCACTCTAGTCCAGGCTAACCTGGAATTCACTATGTAGTCTCAGGGTGGCCTTGAACTCATGGTGATCCTCCTACCTCTGCCTCCCGAGTGCTGGGATTAAAAGGTTTTACTGTTTAAAACTCAGTAGAGCTCCTATGTGAAAGCTGATATAATTACAAGATTGTAAGTTCAAGCTTCTAGATACAGAAGAAATCAACCAGCTCCTCCTTTAGACTAGCTGGGAGCTTGCTGCTATGTCGGCTATGCAATGTCTGAATCAAAACACACTCTAAACTTCTTTGTTGCCAATAAAAGTCTCACTCTGCACTAGGTTTTTCTGGTTTAGCCTGCCAAATGACCTTGGCCTTTTAAGAGTTTGTGCTAAACAGTCACAAGCCACAATCAAAACACCATAAGTAGCAGGCAAGCATGCGCCTTTACTCCCAGCTACTTTGGAGGCTTGGAAGAGAATCACTTGAGTCCAGATGTTTAAGGCCAGCCTGGACAAACCAATGAGACTGTCTTTGGGTTTGTTCTGCTTTCATTTCTTTCTCTCTTTTTTCTCCCGAGGTAGGGTCTCACTCTAGCTCAGGCTAACCTGGAATTCACTATATAGTCTCAGGCCTTGAATTCACCGTGATCCCCCACCTCTGCCTACCTAGTGCTGGGACTAAAGGCGTGCACCATCAGGCCCAGCTGCTTTCATTTTTCTTTTAGGACAGCACCTCCTTAATGTAGCCCACAGGTTTGCCTCAGCCTCATGATCTCATTCTTGAACCTCAGTCTCTAAAGCATTGAGAGAATAGGTATTTGCTACTATACCCAGCATGACACTCTATTTAAAAGAAAATCTCCTAGAAGGCTTAAAAGAGGGGATGGTCCATGCATCACCAATGCCATAGTTTATAGCACTTAAAATATAAGGATAGGGTTGGAGAGGTGGCTCAGCAAAACTTGTTCATGCAAGTTCCATCCTCCCCAGCACCCACGTAAACAGTGTCTCACGTGTCTGTAGTCCCAACATGCCAGTGACATTACAGGTGAAATCAGGGCAATCCAAAGCTTGTGGGCCCGCTAGTCTGGTGTTTGTTTCCAGAAGCAAGAGACCCTATCTCAAAGAAGATGAAGAGCAGACACCTTGAGACACCTCCACTTGTGAGACGGCCTCAACATGTGCACCCCCACATTATGCTTGTGTGCATTCACATGTGTAGGTAATCTTTAAAACAAGTATCATCCTTTTATTTTCACCCACAGTAATCAAGAAGCTACCACAGGAAACACAAGTCATCCCTCTGTATTTGAAAATATTGAAGGAGGGCTGGAGAGATGGCTCAGCAGGTGAGTGTGCTTCCTGAACAAGCACGAGAGCCTGGGAAGGCCTGAGATTGCCTGAGTTCAAAGCTGAAGATTCCATATAAGCAGCTGGGCGTGGCCACTCGTGCTTGGAACCCCGGTCCCTCAGTGGAGCAGAGACCTGAGAATCACTGCAGCCTGCAAGCTTCATCCAGAAGCAGTGAAAACAGAGACTCAGGCTCAAAACATGACCAGGTGGGTGACCAAGGGAGCGGAACACTTGACATTCCACTCCAACCGCTGCAGGTGAGTGTATGGGGCACTGCAAGGGCACGTACACCACACACACACACACACACACACACACACACACACACACACACACACACACACACACAAACAGAAGCAGAAAAAAAATTAGAGAAAGATCGTACCTACAGTGCATGTAACAGATCTTGTTCTTATTTTCTGGTTATTATTCCCTAGATAATACAGTACAGTAACTACTTATATAATTTTTACATTAAGCCAGGTATAAGCAACCTAGAGATGCTTCAATGTATTCAGCAGGATATGCACAGGTTACACGTTAGCTATAAGGAACCGAAGAACGAAGGTTTTGGTACCGCCAGCAGCCCTGGATTCCTTATACACACGAAAGAACAACTTGCACAAGCTGGGAAAAGGTTGGTTTACCTTCAGTAATTCTACCTGGTAGTTAGGACATGGAGTCAAGTAACAGAATCACTGAGCATCAGCTTTACTTACCGATAATCGCTGAGGGCTTGAGTGTGTTCACTGCATCTTCAAAAGTATCAGGTAGGTTATCTGGGGCTGAGTGAGTGAAGGGCTCCTGATTACTATCTACTTGAGCAGTCCGCCCCTGAATGTTTTGACAAAATACAGCATTTTCAGTAGCACATATTGAAGATTAAAAGAAAAGACATGAATTATGAAGTACATACATAAAGTAAGACTTTTCATTTATTTTCCTCGTTTAACTCTATCTTCAAATTCTAACTTCAGTGTCCAAAAACACTGCACATGCATCAAATGGCATTGTACCTTGGAACTTTCGATCCTCTTGCAAACAGTCCCTCTATAAAGTCCCCCAAAATTCAATACTGTACAAAAGTTACAGAGATTTATCTGGGATAAATGAGTTTTAGAATTAAGATTACCCCCCCCCCCAAGGTAGGGCGTCACTCTAGCCAAGGCTGACCTGGAACTCTGTAGTCCCAGACTGGCCTTGAACTTGAAGCAATACTCCTACCTCTGCCTCCTGAGTGCTGGGATTTAAGGCATGCACCACCATGCCCAGCCTAGATTTTTTTGTTTTAGAAATGTAATATGGCAAAAACAAACATGTATACTGCCTGCCAAATGGACAGACCACAAATAAGCAAACCAGTGAATAGTCACAAAAAAGGCTTAATTAGCATGTTCTCATTTCCAATTAAAAGTTTGAGGCCCAGGGCCAGGAATGTAGCCCAGTAGCAGAGTGCTTGCTTAGCATGCGGAAGATTCCAGTTTCAGTCCCATGCACCACAAAAGAAATTCAAATTTTGACAGTTAAATATAATCACAATGGCTAAGTGAGCTCTTCAGAGCCTGGGAACAGCAAGAAAGGGTGAGTCTGGTATCAAGAGGCAAAGCATGATTTAAGTATGAAGCAAGTCTTTATAAGAGAGAGACTGAAGCTCTCTGTGGAGAACACAGTGGAAGAGCATCATGGTACAATGGGGGAGGTCCAGTGTCATGCAAGATTTAAAAAAATGATACTATTTAACAAATCCCAACAAAAATGTCACAGTGACACTCTTGCGTTCCCCGTTTTAAACACCTTACCTTAACTAATAAACCATTCTTGTCAAACATCCAGATTTTCTTTTGAGCCTCTTCTTCTGAGAGGCCATTTTCTACCATAGACATCACTATCAGATTTGCAATTCCAAGAGCTGCCTGCCAAAAGACCCCACAGATTTAACAATGAAGACTAGAAGACAAAGTGCTGGAGCTATTTATCTATGAAGACTGGAACTAATATATTATCATTCTAATTCTAAAGAACAGTGTTGGTTTTAAATTATAAAAAGGGGTCTGGCGATTAAAAAGGAGAGGTGGGGGCTGGAGCGATGGCTTAGCAGTTAAAGTGGTTACTTGCCTGTAAAACCTAAGGACTCGAGTTCAATTCCCCAGTGCCCACATAAAAGCCAGATGCACGCATCTGGAGTTGGTTTGCAGTGGTGTGCCCTTTCTCTCTTCTCTTCTCTTCTCTCTCTCTCTCTCTCTCTCTCTCTCTCTCTCTCCTTGCAAATAAATAAATAAATAAATAAAATATTTACAAAAAAAGGAGAGGTGGACTTCTTTCTCTCAAATAAATAATTAAATAAGTATTTAATTATTTATTTGAGGGGGGCCTGGAGGGATGGTTCAGTGGTTAAGGGCACTTGGTTGGCAAAGCCTAATGGCCCAGATTCAATTCCCCCATATCCATGTAAAGCCAGGTGCAAAGTGTCATATGTGTCTGGAGTTCATTCGCAGTAGCTGGAGACCTGGCACATCTATATTCATTCTCTATGTCTGCTTCTCTCTCTCTCTCTCTCTCTCTCTCTCTCTCTCTCTCTCTCTCTCTCTCTCTCTCTCAAATAAGTAAACAAATGAGAAGCATTTTTAGAAGGGGGTAGGGTTAGCTGGGGAGATGGCTCAGTCAGTAAAGTGGCACACACAACACATGCCTGTAATCTAGTGCTAGGGAGGCAGAAAGAAGAGGATCCCTGAGGCTCTATGGCTGGCTAGTCTAGTTAAATCAGTGAGCTTCAGGTTAACTGAGACCTTGTCTCAAAAAATAAGATAGAGACAGTGTGTGCACATCTGTCCATCTGTAATACACACACACACACACACACACACACACACACACACACACGATTCTTTATCTCGAAGCTATTCAATCCTCCCACATTAGCTGTGTGCTTGAAGTAGGGGTGGGTGCTATAGCATTTATGCCAAGGAGCCACTTGTGTCTGTAAATACTTTTGTATTTGAAGTATTACGAGCTTCAGTGTCACCTGGGCTAGGTGTAGAAAATACACAACAAAGCTGAATTTCCTAATGGATGGACCCATAGAGATAATAATTAGTAAATGATGTCACAGTAGACTCTCTTGGCCCCTTTTCTATTGTTACAATAGAATAGAGACTATAGATTATAAGAAACAAAATTTATTCTGGTCATACACAAAAAAGAAAAGGTGGGGAACAAATGAAGGAAACAATTAATGTTGAAATCTGGCCTCCATGTACCTCCCCGAACACATGATCTACACACATACCAACATGCATAACTATTTGAAAATAAAAAATGAATTATAAAAAGCTGACAGAAATTTACCTCTCCTGCTCCAAGAAATAAGATTTTGTGTTCTGAGATGGGTTTATTAATAACTTTCTGGGCTGCAAGAAGTCCAGCCAGGGCAACTGCTGCTGTCCCTGAAAAAAACCAAAGATATTAAAAATGAAAAAGCACATCACAACTATTAAGAAATAGACATCAAACATCTGAGTAAACCTTTCGCTTTACCTTGAATATCATCATTGAAGGTACAATATTTTTCCCGGTACTTTCTCAAGAACCTGAAGGCATTATGGTTTCCAAAGTCTTCAAACTGAATAAGTACATTCCGGCCATACCTAAAAACAGCAGACCATATAATAGTTCTGTCGAAACTACTCCTGTTAAGCAGATTTCGTGCTTAATATTTGTTAGGACAGGATTTGAAAATAGCGTGTCACATCAGCTCAAGGCCCTCTAAAACGTTTCAGAACTTGGACAAAGCCAGAGCCAAAATTCAGAAACAACCACCTCCAACAAAAATTATGTGGCAATAGAAAAGAATAATGGGCCCACGGAACATCAATCTGTACAAACTATTTCTAAAGGCCCACAAAGGTACCTAGCACATACAAGCACTAAGTAACTCCATAAAAAGGAAGAGACTGTCTCTGAGTATCAAAAAGTATATACCAATACATATAGTCCCATTAAAAAACACTGAGGTAGGAGGAACACTATGAGTTCAAGGCTGGGCTGGGGAGATGGCTCAAGAACAAATAGTGCTTGCTTGCAAAGCCTGCTGGCTCAGGTTTGATTCTTCAGCATCCATGTAAAGTGTTACATGTGTCTGACGATTGTTAGCAACCCATACATACACATGTGTATATACATGTACACACACATACAAGTGAAAATAAAACTTTTAAAAAAGAAAGGAATAAAAGCAAAAGAAGGGAAGGTTTAAGAAGGAGGTGTGACAATCTGGGAAAGAATCAAAAGTCAGGAGCTTAGAAGAAAAGCGTGGTGCATTTTGGTGACCCTGAAATTTTAAGAGCCAGGGTGCACCTCTGAATTTGCACTGAAGTACAAGAGAAAAGTTGGTTAAGGTAAGTTGGGACACAAGAACAAAGTATCCTGAATGCCAAATTAGAGAAAAGGGACTTCTCTGTAGTGCTTAGACCCATGTGAGGCATAGAGGACAGAATTCTCTTAAGTGTCCCCATACCAAGGGGACAGAAAGACTTTCAACTTGCTGTTTTGCCTCCAGAAAGGAATTAATTTCCAAGCAGCTTCCATATGCCAGTAATGCAAAGCTATGCCAGAGCTAGGCCACAAAGATAAAGTTTGAGCTGAGCTTCAGCTACAGCAATAGAAAAATATTGAGAGGGGCTGGTGAGGTGACTTAAGTTGATAAAGCACGTGCCACGCATGCATGAGGACCTGAGTTCAGATCTCCAGAACCCAAGAAAAGCCAGAAGGTGGCATGCACCTGTAAGCCCACTGTGCCCAAGGGCAAGATGGGAAACAGGAAACTCCTAGAAGCATGTGGGCAAGCTAGCCTGGCTTGTACAGCTAAACAAAAGAATAAGGTGGAAGGTGAGGACCAGCAACCAAGGGTGTTCTCTGACCTCCGAACACTCTGCACACACACACACACACACACAGAAAGAAAGGAGAGAGAAAGAGAGATTTTTAAAATTTGAGAGATTTGAAGCAAAAGAATGACATAACAAATCAAAGAGGTAAAAGGTGACAAGGCAGGAAGAGAGAGAGGAGGAAAGGAAGGACAGCTGGCTTCAGGTCTTAGACTGTCTTTGAGGTTTTAGGTCAAATGTTTATATATGTATATATTAATTACCATATATATTAATATATATTTATTCTGTCACGGGACCAAATTTTAGGGTCTTGAGAGAGACTAGTGTGACACTCTGAAGGTTTGTCATTCTGCATGGTTTCTGTCAGTTAAAGGCAGCTGTTTTGTGCAAAAATAAAATGAATGAAATAATTAAGTGCCGTATTTACATGATAAGTCCTGTCATTGAGGTGGGCATGAACCACAGAAGAGTGCAGAGGCATCCAGAAGAAGCAAGCAAGGCTTTGGTAGGAAACGAGACACACAAGGCATTTAAGTGGAACTGAGGAAGCCCGATAGCCTGGCTAGAAGAGCCCTTGACAGGAACTAGACAAAGCTGTCCATAGGGGAATGTTACTGACATCACTGCTAGCTCAGAGGCCAGAGGATGAGCTGCTTGGAAGGGGAAAGCAAGTGGTTGGGAGATATGAGCCTGAAGTCGTAGCACGCCTGAGAGGATTCCAGGTGTTAGACAGGACTGAGGGCTTGGGAGATTTTTCAGTGTTAGAGGCACTTGCTTATGAAGTCTGAAGGCCTAGATTCGATTCTAGTACCCATGTTAATAAGCCAGGAGCACAAAGTGGCACATGCATTTGGAGTTTGTTTTCAGTGGCAGGAGGCACTGGTGTGCTCATTCCCAAAAGAGAGGGAGGGAAGAGAGGAGAAAGAGGGGGAGAGAAAGGGAAGGAGGGAAGGAGGATAGACTGACTATGGTGAGGTGGCCAAGGGTATACCTCAGTGCCTGACTAGCATGTGTGGGGCCTCAGATTCCATCCCCAGGACAGTCCCATGTATATACATCTACGTACAAGTACATTTACATGGTCCAAAGAAACCATATAGTCACCTACATTTAGTAAGAGGGAACAAGAATAGTCAAAAAGGAAAAAAGAAAGGTAAAAGAAGACCCAAGTAGGATTCCTTTAGTTGCCAAAACAAAAGAGTTTTTTCAAGAACACAAGACAGAGAAATCTAGTCATCTACAGCAGAGGTGGAAGAGGAGGAGGAGGAACACATGATTCAGGAATTTAAAAGCTGAGCCATAAAAGATGTAACCCTTAAAAACAAGAGAGAGGGATAGTTTTGGCAGAAGTACCCTTCTGGGGTGGAGAAAGCTTTACCCTAAAGACACAGCTGTTGTAGGTAAATCCCAGTGCCAGAATAGGGTCACCACCCACAGTGAGCTGAAGTGAGCTCATTTAGGCCCATAAGGCCCTGAAACAATGTAGGCCACTGCCAAAGCACCTGGTTACCAGAACTAGATGGGATTCTATTGCTGAAGAGCCCTTAGGCAGCTGTAGCAGGATAATGACAAACCAAGCTGGTTAGCTGAGTGCTGAAAAGCATTATTTAAGCTGCTGGGGGATAAAAGTCACCAACAGCATGAATAAGCAGTGGATCCTGCAGGCTACAAAAATCAACCAGCCAGGCAAGATGCACCCACCAGCACAACAGTGGCACATAAGTTATGGGGGAAGCCAACTGCGCTCAGTGGAAGGGAATTCATGACTGGTACTAGGAACCAAGTCAGAAGCCTACGGCTCAGAATGAATATACCCTAGAGAGAAGCTTACACTCCCACGCCCCCCAAAAATGGAGGTCATGCCCATCGAAAGTCTTCTAAACGTGTATGTCTATCCCTCTTTGATGAATGCTGCTCTTACTCTTGGTTAGAGAATCTATTTTTTCTAGGTGTCACTGAATTATTGGGAAGACCCAAGACCCATCAGCATGATGAGAAGAGAAGGCTGAGTGCCTAGCACAAGGCAAGTCATCTCTATCCCACCCACCGGGAATCAGGACACATTACAGAGAAAGTGGCTCAGGGATCATTGTGGAAGAGGGGGCAGAAAGATTGGAAGAGCCACAGGGTGGGAAAATGTACTGTGAGGCATCATCTCCCCCATAGGAACTAACTGGTGCATTCATGATGCCACAATGATTAGATACTTCCACTGAAGAAAACCCTCAGTGGAATGACGGCAGGGAGGGGGGACATAACCCAATGGAAATATGCCAATTTTCAATATGTTCATATTTTAAAGCTTCCAATAAAATTAAAAAGTTTAGCACGGGCCTGAAATGCCAACATCTGGGAGGTAGAGGCAAGAAGATCAGGATTTCAGTTCACTGTGGTGGTTAGTATTTGTCAACTTGACAGGATCTAGAACCACCTAGAGACAACTTTCTGGGTGTATCTGTGGAGCAGCAGCCCTGTCTCTGCTTGCTGACTGCTGACACCATGTGACCAGGCACAGCAAGCCCCCACCTCCATCTGTGAGCCAAAGTAAACTTCCCTTTCCTTATTTTCTTTGGTATTTTGTCTCAGCCATGCAGAAAATAATTAATACAATCATCTTAAAATAACTAGTGCCAGGCGTGGTGGTGCACGCCGTTAATCCCAGCACTCCGGAGGCAGAGGTAAGAGGATCGTTATGAGTTTGAGGCCACCCTGAGACAACACAGTGAATTCCAGGTTAGCCTGGGCTAGAGCGAGACCCTACCTCGAAAAACCAAACAAAAAACCCCAAACCCCCAAAAACAAGTGAGTATACTGGATTAGCAGCCAGCATGGGCTAGATGAGACCCTGTGGTAGTTTGAATAATGTCCCCAAATAGATTCAAAAGTTTATTATAATTGTAAATTGTCTCCAGCCAGTTCTGGCTGGAGGAGGTATGATACCTTGGCCAGATCCTAGGATTCAGCCCTAAGGTGTTTCTGGGGTGGGTCTGGAATTCTAGCTATACATATGCCAAAAGCAGTCTGAGCTCAAGCCTGGAGTTCCTCTTGTTTGCTAGTTTGGAGTGTGCTTGCTTGCTTGTGGTGCTGGTGGTGGTTTCTCTCTTTCTGCTTGGATCTGTGAAAGGGGGCCAGCCTTTTTCCTTAACTTCCCCTGGATCTATTAGTTTCAATAAATACTTTCCTCCCCCAAATTGTGCCTGGCTTGGAGATTCATCTCAGCAGCGTGTGACTGACTACGACAGACCCTATGTCAAAAAACCATGAAACAAAACAGGCGGCAGGAGGCCTCTGTGGAGGGGTGCCAGGAGGACTGTGCAAGGAGGGCTCATAGCAGAGGTGAGAGCAGACTTCTTTCCACATGCTTGGTTAACTCCAGAAAGAAAAACAGAACACCAGACAGATCATTGCACAGGAAACAAAAAAAGTGCCCCAAATTTAGTCTCCGCTGTCTAAACTCCCCAGAGATAAAGGAAAGTCAAACAAAATGATACTTTCTCCCCCTCCCCCACCACTTGGAAGTGCTTTCATATTTCTCATATAAGTAAACTTTTAAAGATACCTGTCAGTAATTGCTTTCATAAACTCATCAATCAGATCATCATAAAGTTGAGACCGATCTCGTTTCTGATACAAGCCCATATAAAATGGATCTTTTAAGAGTGCCTGTATAAAAAATCAAATGTAAAAATAAAGTCTTAATACATTATTAGACAAATATAGAATAAAAACTGCAAACCGCCAAGAAATTTTCATAGATTTAGTTTACTGTTATTTATGTAATAGTAAGTGGAGTTTAAGAAAAATTAAGATTAACTACACATAAGATTTTCTCTTCATAAATCATCTTCAGAAGACGACCTTGATGACTAAAAAATGAAAGAGGTCAAAGGGAGAAAATGGTATCACTCACTTTATTATCGGTTCCCACATCTATACACACTGGCAGGCATCTCTCAGGCCGTATTCCTGCACAAGCTGTATACAAGCAAAGCTTTCCCACTGGAATCCCCATTCCATAGACTCCCAGATCTCCAAGACCCAGAATCCTCTCTCCGTCGGTCACAACCACAGCCTTTACCATAAACAAAGCAAACAAAAAGTAAATTACTAGAGGTCAAATAATAAATAGAGCACTAAAGAAATACATTTTTAAAAAGAAGATTCTTTTACTAGAGTTTTACTCTCACTTTAAAAACAAAATTGCTGCTGGGCATGGTGGGACATGCCTTTAGTCCCAGCACTTGGGAAGCAGAGTAGGAGGATGGCCGAGGGGCCACCCTGAGACTACATAGTGAATTCTAGGTCAGCCTGGGCTAGAGTAAGACCCTACCTCAAAAAACCAAAATAAAATAAAATAAAAAATTGTTTATTATCTCATTTCCAGTGTAAAGCCATGGAACATAATCTAGGATAAGCATTAACTAGATCTGTTTTTTCTCTGACTTTGGTTTGAGAACAGAATGCTTATGACTTGAGAACCTATTCAAATGTTTCCAAAAGACTAGCATGGGAGAAGTAAACTAAATTCTGAGAAAGGGAGTACCATAATAAAGAGTTTAGAAATATTGTGAAAGTCCAGAATGATAACCTCAGCCAAACACCAACAATAACAACAAAAATGCATCAAAAAGTAAAGGCACCTACACCTAAGGCTTTAAGATGATACTGTTAAACTTAATTATCTTACTGCTTTTTTTTCTAAATTATCTAATTTTTTTCTGGGAGAGGGGAGCATCAGGCAGGGCCTCTTGTAGCTCAGGCTGGCCTTAAACTCCCTATAGAGCCCAACATGACCTTAAGCTACCTCTACCTCCCAGGTACTGGGATTATAGGCATACACCACCACAGCAGAATCAACAACCATTCATTAGTGTTGATGGTGGTAAGGAAGACATAAGTCATCAAAGCAAATAAAGTTATTGCCTCTCACAAGCACAAAAGCCTACTAAAATGTCTTAAAACAAGTTCTTATATTCTGTTTTATGGAAGATAGCTATACTGACCATTGGTTTATATCTGCTACATTTTAAACTCTTGAGATTTCTTCCCCTTCTTTTTTTTCCTTTTTCCTTCCTCCCACCCCCCTCTCAGACAGGGTCTCAAACTTGGTATTTAGCAGAGGATGACTGTGAACTTCTGATCCTCCTGCCCCCACCTCTAAAGTACTGGAATTACAGGTGTGTACCACCAGGCCACGTTTATAGGGTGCTGGGAATTGAACTCAGGCTTTCTTGCATGCATCACCAGCCCCCAAGAATTTATTTGCTAATGATCTATACCTATCTTATATTAAAATCAAAAAGGCATAACCACCACCTACAATCAAAGCTCTTATGACACTTTTTCTTTTATGTTTGCTTGCTTCCTTCTTTCCGTCCGTCCGTCTGTCTATCTGTAACAAAGTCTCATGCATCCCAGGTTGGCCTTGAACTTGCTTTGTAGTGGAGGATGTTAAACTTCTGATCCTCCTGCCTCCACCTCCTATGTGCTGAGATCAAGGTATGCTGACCACCACTCCTGGGTCAGAAGTTTATATTTTCTATCTAGAGCATCAGTGGAAGTTAAAGCAGAAGTTGACTACGAGAGCTGCCTTGTGTATTAGTTCCAATTTCTTTCTCAGAGGCAAGTTCTGCCCCAGTCCTCCATTTCAGAACTATGCCATCTCCTTAGACACAAAGCACATGTCAGCATGTACACAGGTGCAAATCAATCAGAGCAACAATGAAACACTGTTCTTGGCGATTCAGAGTTAATTTACAAGGAAAGAGAGAACATTTTGAAAAGGAGGGGTGTGCTCTTAGTACCTTAACATGATTTTCTGGCCAGTTATCCACAATTGATCTAACATGACCTCTGTCTGAGATTGAAATAAATAATCCCCTGCAACAGAACAAAAACACCTTTGCATTTCATGACAGTTTTTTGTTTCTAAGTTTCTGTCCATAATTGGAATATTTAGATACTTTAATAAAACATCAAGATATAGTTTCATTTCCAAGAAGATTTAGCTATGTCACATTGATTCATTTCCAAATATCTTCAACCATTTTAAACATTTTTCACATAGCAGCTGTAATGAAGATTGCTGTTAAATTATGTGATTATTTTAACCACAAAGAAATGTTATCTAAATGGCATATTCAAGCCACCAACACCAAGAAGCATTGTAAGGCCAAGTAAAATGCTATTAAACTCATGGACAGTAAAAATATGAACTTTGAAGGAGGAAAGAAATGATAATGAATTCACTTAAAAGAAGATGCACTTGGAGCATTATGAATGAAAAAAGTTATTTTTGTTTAATTTTTAAGGGATTAAAAACTAAATATAATCACGTCTAGTATGTTGCTTTTAAGTATGTAAATACATTGTAGAATGGCTAACATAAAGATAATCTCAATATATTGTTATCTAGTTGAGATACTTGGGATTTTAAAACATAAGGAAAGCGAAGAAGAAGTACATAAAAGGGAAACAGGTTCCAGAAAACAGGCCAGGCACACATGGTCCTACTGCCTTTGAACTTACTCTTCCGTATGCCTTCCCCCTGGTATGTTGGGCATTACTGCAGTGCTAGTCAACAGTCTCAGCAGTTTCTGAACCAGGGCAATATAATCATCTCATGATTTACTGACCATTTAAGTAAAACACAAAAACCTTGTGCAGAGGTTACTGTGCAGGGATGAGAGAGAGCATCTCTGTCTCCTGTCAGTTCTCATGTCTGGGTGAACATGACAACCACACAAGGAGCTTCTATGAAATGGTCACACTTGGGGCCAAGCTCAGACTAACTGAATCAGAATCAAGAGGCCCATCCAGCAGTATTTTATGTTTCCTTCTATCCTTCCATCCAAGTTGTGAACCACTGTTCTAATAGGAAACCACGGAAAGGCCTGGGGAGCTGAAGAGCAGCTAAAGGCCTTAGCTTGTAAAAGCCTGATAGTCTTGGTTTGATCACACATGAGAAGCCACACACTCAGTGCATGTGTTTACTTACAGGGGTGAGGGGCCCTGTTGTGTCCATTCTCAATCTCTCTTTAATAAAAAATACAAATAATTTTTTTAAAACTACAAAAGTGGCACCGTGCTGGATTATATTACAGAAATGTTCACGATACATTAGCTTATGGCAGCATATGGATTAAAACAGTGCTCCTTGGTGTTGGTTCAGGGAGTAGCAGTAGGATCATGGAGGGTGTTCACCAAACTCCAAACTGCCAGCCCTTTCTCTTTCACCAGAATCTTGGGGGTGGAAGGGAGAGGAGACACTGCAGGGTTCAACTTCCGTCATAATTCTAACAGGTACTTCTTATGCACTCTGAAGTTAGGAGGAGTTACCAGACTTGGTATCTAAGTGTCTACATTTGTATCAGGGAGGGTTGGCCATGGGAAACAGCAAGGACCAAGGAAAACAATAGGTTAGAGAGGGCAGTATGTACTTAAGCTTATAAAGAACCACCCTATCAGCTTCCTCCTAACAGCTTTAAGAGGTACTGTTACCCCCTATCTGACATCTGAGAAAACACATTCAGAGAGATTATGTGGCTCATTCAAGGACTGGAGTCAGTAAGCAACTCATTCCAGTACTCAGTCCACTACAAATGTTCAGTGAAATTAAAATCCATGAAAGCTGATTTAAAGGGGCCGAGCATTAGAAAATAAAGCTGTTGTCAAACAAGAACTAGCCAAGCCCTTCACTTGGCAAACTGGCCAAAACTTTGTTACCTTTTGGGAGGAGAAAGGTACAAAAAGCACAGAATTCTTATAATGGTTATACTTAAAAGGTGAAGCATAAAATTCTATTATTTCTGTGAAAACAAAAGGTATGACCATGTTAGGTTTTTATTAACATCTTTCAATAAAAAGTAAGCTTTGATGAGATGGGCATCAGGGAAATAAGACTTTGAAACACAGAAATCTAACCCGCTACCCCATGGACTGATCCAGTCTGCCCACGGAGGAGGATATCCAGCTGATTGGGGACAGGAAGAGTGAAATCTGGGAACTACCAACACATTATTTGCTCATTCAATGTATCTAATTATGGATAATAAAGAAATTTTTTAAAAACACAGACATCCAATTTGGTGTTAAGGAATGAGTTGTCTTATATAATAACAATTTACCTATGTTTTTAAAAACAAGCCTTACTTAGGTCTTCTAAAGATGTGTCCATACTGGGAACAGGCAAGTCCAACAGTTGGTGTGTATACAATTGGCATTAGACTTTCAATATCATCTTGTAGTATTCTATAAAACAGTTTCTCATTTCTTTCTTGGATTCCCATTATATAGATGTATCTGAAATTAAGCGCAGTAAGTAATGTGAGTCAGCCGATATGACAAATGAAAATTTTATTTTTTTAAGTTAACCTAAATGTTTAAAACTAAGCCATCTCCACATCTAACGTTACCATTCCCCCTAAAAAATCCCCTAAATCCTACATTATCACTCCAACATTGAGGAGCAAAAATACAGATGTACTTAAAATGATAGATGATATAGAAAACAGCCAGAGAAACAGTAGTGAAAGCTCTGCACAAAGCCTCGAAATGCAGAGAACACTGTGAGAAGCCGATCTGCCAGGAGGCTGGCACATGAATACGGAAACAAAATGAAGTGTTAGTCATCCAAATGTTTACCAAACTACATGTGCCAGGCACCATGCTGAATTCCAAGATACAGCAGGATACCCCTGGCAATTTACAGTCCAGTGACTTTAAGCATTATAAGGTACAGGGAACAGAGGGGCAGCGCAAGGAAGGCAATGGTCAATTCATGTAGCTGAGTATGTAAAGAACTTAAGACAGACACCAAGATTGGCTCATGCATCTGGGGCTTGTTTGCAGTGGTAGGAACACACACACACACACACACACGCACATGCACGAATAATTAATAGGGAAATATTGGCTTGAAAACCAGAAATTTGTTTATTTCCTGCTTCCATCTGAAACTAGAAACCATTCTTACTCTCCCTCTCCTATCCCCCCTCCAGTAATCTAAGTACATCTAGAACTTCAGTCTTCCTGCTAAGTATCTTTTTTTTAAAAATATTTTATTTATTCATTTTCAAGCAGAGAGAGAGATAGAGAGAGCATCAGGGCCACCACCCTATGGGTCTGGCCTATATGGGTCCTGGGGAATTGAACCGGGGGCCTTAGGCACTGGAGGCAAGTGCCTTAACCCCTGAGCCATTTCTCCAGCCCTCCTGCTAAGTATCTTTCAAAACTATTTCCCCCACTCATATCCAGTCTAAGCAACTCATCTTTATACAACTTTCCTTCCCTGCTCCAACCCATTCTTCTCTTAAAAACATTGACTGGGATCATTTCTATTCTCAAATGGCTTTCAAATGTCAGTAAAATAAAGCTTGAACTCCTAAAATAGTTGACAAGATCCCTGTGTACTTTCTAACCTCCTTTCCTCCACACAGACCTACTTCTTCATCTCCTCAGAGCACAACTCCTGCCTAGGATATGGTGCACCTGGTGGTCCTCTGCCTGGTTCCCGCTGTCCAGGAATAGTCCCTTACTCTTAGGTTTCCATGTTCAAGTCCCAAAGTATCTTAGTACCTCCTCAATTCAATTTTGCATGACTTTTTGCACTATTGTATAGTAATACAAACAAAAAAAACTAAACGGACCCATCATAGCAAGGGAAGTTACATGCAAATATTCTCTTGAGCTACAGTGAAGTATAGCTTTCAGATAACCATGCAAGCAATAGGGTCAGTAAACGGCACTTTACTAAGTGCTAAGTTATAATGTTTGGTATGTTGGGTATATTATATGCACTTTCAACCTATAATACTTTTAATCTATGGTGGGGTTGTTAGGACATATAACTTCGTCACAGGCTGACAAGTTTCTGGATTCTGTATTTCCAGGAGCTAGCATCCAGCTGCATTGACTGTCAACTTGACGAACTCTAGAATCACTTGGGAGGGATTATCTTGATTAGGGCAATTGAGATGGGAAGATCTGCCTTAACAACTGTGAGCAGCACAATTCCACGGGCTGAGGTCCTGGGACTGTGTAAGCAGGAGAAAGCTGGCTGGGCAGCAGCATTCATGGCTCTCTGCTTCCTCACTGTGGGCTGATTATGACCAGCTGGCTGAAGTTCTCACCACCTTGCCTTCTCCACCACGATGGGCTGTAACCTCCAATGGGAAGCTGAAATAAACCCTTCTTCTTATAAACTGATTTTTGCCAAGTATTTTGTCCTGGTAACGAGAAGTAGTATACAAATGTTTGGTGAATAAATAAGAAGGCAATTATTTAGGCAAATTAACCCTATTTTCTATATTGCTACTAAGAACAGAATGATATCAACAACAGAATTAAAGAGATTTTTCCTTACAATAGGGAAATAACCAAAAGTAAATGGGCTAATGAAATATGAAAGAAAGAGCCAGGGTGTTAGGGAAAGAGCCGATGACCTATCAGACATGTGAGAAGGGAAGTTAGTTGTGCAATTCCTGGACTTCCTTAAGTTACCACTTTCACCTTCATTTCACTTCAGACACTCTTCTGTATGTGCCTCCTGAGGAGCTTGCTGTCCTCACCTATGTCTGTTATAGCTCAGGAATGGCAAACGCCCCTACTCCACTATCGTGACCTCCACCATCTGCCTAGTATACAATGCGCTCACTTCCAAATTTTCTGAGGCCTCTACCTTCTGGCTCATACAATTTCTTCCATCCTACCTGCTCGCAGGACCCCAGTTCTCTTACTCTAAGCAATCTCTACTATTGTGACCACTGAAGAACTTAACACATACTTTTATCCCTCCATTACCTTCCACGGTGTCCACCAGTGAAGTGACAGAAAGGCTGAATTTCATTTTTGCACAAGAAAAGCTCTAAGCCTGGCACAATGCCTGGCAAGCAACAGCCAGAATACACTGATTCAACACCACCTCTGCCAGCCCAGCAAGCTGCTCGGAACCTGTATCAAGGTGACAGCTCCTTCCTGGGGACAAATTGCACCGCTGTACACGATGCCATAGGACCTGCTCTCATGCATTTGGCTTGCCCAGGCTGGCCATGAACTTGTGATCCTGATCTACTATTTCAGCTTCCTGAGCACTGGAATTAGAGGTGAGCAACACCACCAGGGTTGTTCTCATCTTCTTTACCTCACTTTACTGGGTTTAATCTGATAACTGAAGGGCTCATTTTAGCATTTATCACACCACCTGCCAACTCTACTGTCCTTGGCCCCTTTAAATCTTAGCTGGGACATTCATATCCCATATCTAAAGAAAATCAAGATCATTAGGTAAGAAGTTCTGTGCCATCACCACCATGCCTACTACCCTTACTAATATCCGCATTATCTCCCTCTACAGTAAGGCATTTAACTATATGCCTTTTTCTCTGGACCTTGCTGTACCAATTACCTTTTTCCTGGGCTCTTTCCTTCTATCTATGAACACATTCAACTCTCCCCTGTCAAGAACTCTCCAATCTGGATCCCATTTTATTTTTAGCTCAATGTCTTTCTTCTTCCCTTACTTGAATTTATTGAGCGAGATTACATTTTCTGCCCTGCCCGCTAATTTTTCACTCTAATGTAGCCTTTCTATAATCTAACATCAATATTTTATACTTAACCCCAGCAGACATACTCAGTCTAGTGTTGAGACTATTAGAAATATAAATATGATGGTCCATTTCAATGTGTGTATACACACACACACACACACACACACACACACACACACACACCCCTCACATAAGACTTGAGCTTACAGGCTGAACAATCAGGGGCACTGAACTCTTGTCATATAGATTCCTATGTCCAGAGTGGAAATTTACAGGCTATGAATTGACTGAGTGCAGGCCTGGGTTTGTAGATTTCAAGCCCCAAAATATGGATTAAAAACCTCAGGTTTTCAGAAAGCAGAATCAAAGCCAAGGTTAATGAAACACAAAGCTATGGAAACTCGGCTTGGGGGTTACCTCAGAACACCAGGAAGACTGTGCCTCCCAGTGTGAGAAACATGAAAGACAGCCTGTCTTTCCTAGCAAAGGGTTAGATAAGATAGGGAAACTCATCTCTAGAGAACAACGTCATTTAGTGGAAAAGCCCCTCCTGAGTCAACAGTTCTTGAAAGCAAAGCTTAGCCAGTCACGTAAGATTGTGAGGCCAAGGTCTGACTCAGCGTAAAGCCAAGGACCTCTGTTAGGGTAAAACCTAGTGGACTGCCACGGGGTGTGCTGGCCTGCCTGAATTGTTTGTGGCTGTTACTTCGGAAGTAAACACTGCCTTGCCAAAAACACTTTAGATTGTGTGGTCATTCTCAGACCCCAGACTCATGTTTACCAAGACAGAGCCCCAACCTGAAATATTTTGTTTCTTTCTCATTTTGACATTTACAACACACTAAACTTCAACTCAGCAATCGCTTCCTAGGGAGCTTTGTCTGATTCCCTAAGTTGGGCTAGCTTCCTTCTTCATGCTTTCAGGATAGACACTGCACACTTATTTTCTACACTTTATGTCACAGTGCAGTAGAGAGTACAATGACAGTCACAGCATAGCTAATTGCCGATAAGCTCCTAGAAAGCAGGCTCTGTGCTACTGGGTTGCTCACTGCTATAGTTTCCAAGTGTCTGTCGAATTTAGAAACTTAATTCCCAAAGTCACCAGTCAGTGGTGTCTGGAGGTAGGACCTTTGGGAGGTGATTAGATCATGAGGGCTCTATTCTCATCAGTGGATTAATCCCTTCACAGCTTAATAGGTAAGGGAGTAGGTTGTTCTCAGCATAGTGAGTCTATTATGAAAGCCAGTTACCTCTCACTATAAGATGCCCTACGCAGGCTTAACACTCAATACAGTCCTCCAGTACAGAGGCCCTCCCTGATGTAGTTTCTCATCCCTGAACTTCCTAGCCTCATAACCTATTAGTAAAGTTACACACAAAACAGGTGACCAATAAAAGTTGAATAAAATAGGTACAAATTAGATGTTTCTAATATTCTAGTCACATGTGAAATGCATGGCCTTTGGCACAAAAACTGGTTTCTGTCAAATTTTATAATCTTTACAATCGTAAACATGAGTAAATACCCACAAAATAAAGGGAACATTCATGTAGGGGTAAAACATAAATTTCATTGTCAGACTGTATTCTCATGCCATAATAGACCCAATTTTTTCTAATCAGAGTATTTAAAAAAAATTATTGGGCTGGAGAGATGGCTCAGCGGTTAAGGTGCTTAGCTGCTTCTTTCTCTATATCTGCCTCTTTCTCTCACTTTCTCTCAAATAAATAACTTTTTAAAAAAGATTATCAATAAAGAACTTAAACATCCAATCAACTCTTACTTTTCCAAAGGGCTACTCATCTTTTTTAAGTTTCTATGGAATCGTAAGGCTTGAATATCTTGTGTCTCTATTTTAGGAGGTAAAAGTCCTTGAAGACCAAGCATTTGTCGTTCCTGTAATGTAAACGCCATTCCCTAAAGAAGAGAAATAAAAGGATTAAAATGATTATTAACCCCAGGAGCAATGGCATTGTCCTTTAAGATGTAATTCAAATACAAATTTTAAAAATCAGCAAAAATGTATTTTCTGAGATTTCAGCATTTTATAAGATTCATAACATCCAATACCGACGAAGGTATGGGCAAAGAGTTACCTCCCAAATGTCAGTGCTGGGAATATGAGCTAGTGGAAGCCTTTGGAAGACAATTTTAAATTACACTGAAAATCTTTGACACACATATTCTTCAATTACGCAGTATGACTTCCAGAGAGCCATCCTAGAGAAATATCCAGACACTGAACATAGAGGTAAACACTGTTCCTAGTTTGTCCTTGCAAACTAATTCCATCAATGGTACATCTATACCACAAAATACCACAGAAATAGTTAAACATGTCTGTGAGTGTATATAGTAGTATAAAGATCTCCAAGACACACAGGACAAAAAGCAAGTTGCAAATTAAATCACACTATTAATCCATTTATGCTCAGAAAACCCATATAAAACTACGTATTATACACAGGTGTAGGTAGCACATAACTGAAATCAATAAAACCAGCTAAAATTAGTCTATTTCAGAAAATCTTCCATTTTTGGTTTTAGCTGTGGGGTAAGTTGTTTATTGCAACATGATACCAGAAAAATGCTGGAGTATAGATTTCTGAAAATTCCTCCATAAAAGGGATAAGAAACTGGCCAAATAATCAAATAATCAGAATCAAGGTTTTTTTTTTTTATTTCTTTATTTTTTTAAAATTCTGGACATTAAGTGAAGGCTTGCCCCCAACAGGGCACTCCTCAGAGCAGCTGGACTCCTAAGTTTCAGGGCCTTTTCATTTGCCGGATCCCTTCTCCCCAAGACGATCAGCAGTTAGTGATGGCTGAAATTAGCTGCCTGGAGATGAAGAAGTGGCTCAATTGATCTGGATTTACTGACCAGCCTCAGCGATTACCCAGTGCTAATATCATCCATCCCCCCTTCCCTAAAAAAGAACTTGCTGAAAACTCTCAGAGGCAATTTTTCAGCACAGCAGCTGCCTGAACTGGGAGCACACCTGAGGTCAGGAAGATAACCAAAGAGCTGAAAAGGAGAACTTAAGAAATGAGCAGATGTTTAAGAAAAGAAGCTAGGAAGCATGAGTTGTGGAAAAATCCAGGAAAGATGAGAAAGGCCCGAAGCCAACCTGGAGGCTCTGGGCAGGAAGTGAAGCCTGATGCAGAGTAGTAAACAGCCAGTCTGAGTGCTGGAAAATGTACCAGCCTGTTTTTGATTCAAGACATGCACATCTCTGTACCATCATTAGCTGACCACCAAACTAACCTGAGACTTCATTAGACAAACACAAGAATATAGACAAAAAATTTGAGAAACTCCAATCCAGAGTAGGGCTGCAGATAGCTCAGTCCAACACATGTGCGAGGTGAGACCATGGAGGTGCGGGAGGGGAGGAGAGGAAATAGCCAACTACTAAAAAACTTTAGGTGGTACACAGTTGCACACTTGAAATCCCAGCACTGGAGAGGCTGAGGCAGGTAGTTACTATTTATTACACTCAGCACATATAAAGCTTTGGGGTCCTCTGCACTATGCCAGTTTTGTAGATACACAGGATATAAGTTAAGGGTTCATGCAGGTTTCAGATGAAAGGCTGGGAAGCCAGGCAGTGTGTGGCAGGTTCAGAGTCCCCATCCGCAGCCTGACAGGATGGCTGTATGTGGACCTGAGAGTAAAGCTGAAGCTGCAGTGGAGACATGAGGAAAACAGAAGAACCTGGAGCTGCTGCCAAGGAAAGCTGTACAGTGTGCAGAGCCAGCTCAAGAGAATGGCCAGACAGCAGAGGTAAGAGTCAATTCTGTCCTGCTGGGTTTTGGTCTTGCTTTGGTCTAACCCTGCCTCTAGTCCTCTTAGATTCTCAAGCACACAGGTAAAGTACACAAGGGTCAAGTAAGATGCCCCTCTAGTCTTTTCCCTGAGTGCAGTTAGAATCTGTCAGGGATCAGGAAAATACAAAACAGGTAACATAACTTATAATGTCGAAATTGGGGATAGTACTAAGAGGATCACATCACAGCTTTTAAAGTATAAAACATCACCTTAAGAAAGAGCAACTCACAAGGTTATCAGTTTTATACTTCATTTTTAATTTTTTTGGTTTTTCGAGGTAGGGTCTCACTCTAGTCCAGGCTGACCTGGAATTCACTATGTAGTCTCAGGGTGGCCTTGAACTCATGGTGATCCTCCTACCTCTGTCTCCTGAGTGCTGGGATTAAAGGCGTGCGCCACCACGCCCGGCTATACTTCATATAGATGAAAAAAATGGGGTCTGAGTTCATTTAGGCTGGTGTATTAAAAACACCATATGAGGCTAGAGAGATGGCTCAGCAGTAAAAGGCACTTATTTGCAAAGTCTGCTGGCCTAAGTTTAATTCTCCAGGACCCACATAAAGCCAGATGCACAAAGTGTTGCAAGTGTTTAGAGTTCTTTTGCAGTGGCAAGAGGTCCAGGCATGCCCATTCTCATCTCTCTTTCCTCGCTTATAAATAAAAATATTTTTATACTTGATCTTAGCCAAAAGGCCGAGAAGCAATAAATATTTAAAAAAATATATCATATGCTAGGGAATTCATAAATCACAAGCCTTTATTTCTTACAGTTCTGAAAGCTGTCAAGTCTAAGGTCAAGGGGTCAGACCACATTTAGTGTCTGGTGAGGGACCATCCATCAGAGAAAGCACCTTCTTGCTGTGGTGATGTGATGGGAGGGTAAGGTTATCTTTCTTGGGCCTCTTTTATAAGGATTTTAATCCCATGCAGAGCTCACATGGATAAGTCACCTCTCAAGTACACCATCTTCAGATACCATCACCTTCAGGGTTAAGATTTTAACATACATTAGCTAGGTTCAAAGATATTATGCCTGCAATCAAGACTACAGAGCCATCTGATCAGCCTTTCAAATGTATTTACTAAAATAATCTGTAGTCACTTGCTAGGAGCTTAGAAAGCATTATGGATATTTTATAAAATACTTTTCCTCGTGACAAGTGGCATATAAATTATATGCTATAATTTAAAAAGTGAAATTATTCTTAAGATCATGTCAAAAGTCGATGACATATGGAGTGACCATCATATCAGTGGTTATCTGTATAAATTAACAATTTCAGTTTTTCTTCTGATTTTTCACTATTCCAGAATGAGTCTAGGGGAGGAAAAAAAAATTCCCAGAGAACTAAGAACCAGAAAACCAAAACTAGAGAAGCCAAGCTTGAGTAAAGCCATAAATCTTACAGGGCTGATATTTCCTAAGCCATAAAGGTTGCTGTTTGTTTGAATTGAGACAAATTCCCATGTATCCCAGGCTGGCCTTCCAACTTGTTATGTAGCTGAGGATGACCTTCTGATCCTCCTGCCCTATTCCCAAGTGCCAGGGTTGTGAACATGCATCAACATGCCCAATTTATAAAAGGTGTTATGTTCTATGACATTCCTCCAATTACATCAATGTTTTGCATAGATACCTACTATTTACTTAGTTCTTCTAGTCTAGCAGTCTATGGAATCCTTTTGAATACTCAAATTTGGCTAAAATAAATTAGAATTTGTAGTATGATCTCGTGAAAGCTATTCTTTTAAAATGTTATACTTTAATCTAAATGCCCCATCCCTAAAAGATACATTTCATATGTTACAATAAAGTCTATGTATCCCTCTTGCAAGTTTCCTGCAAATCTCTTTCCAGAATTATATTTACTTAATATTTAGTATATATTTAGCCAGAGTTATATTTATGCCCATCCCTTTTTTTCTCCCTGAGGATTAAATCCAGGAACATGCTAAGTAAGCATGCACACTACCACTGAAATATTCCCACAGCCATTATTTACACATTTTCCAACCACAGGGCAGACACTATGCAAAGCATGTCAAAGCCTTATCTTAGTCCATGCCCAGAAAAAAAAATCATGAAGCAAGAGTTATGATACAGACAACTCAGGTGAGGTTCTCAGAGGGCTTATTCACATGCCCACAATGAAACAATATATAACAGGCAGAACCAGATTTGGAACCCAGGCTATGAAAATGCAACGTCCAGCCTGTTTAACTATTATATTTATTATTTAGTATTACCACTAAACAAAGAAAGCAATTTGCCTATTGAACCTAGGTTACATAAAGGATGAAGTTGTAGCTGGATCTCAACATCACTCGTCACTTTTGTCCTAAGAGTGATAACAGAGTCAGGGGTCTTTCTCTTCTAAAGCACTTGCCTAATCAATGAGCAAAAAACAGGGCTGGGGAGATGACTCAGTGATTAAAGGCACTTGCTTGCAAAGCCTGCTGCTGTCATTTCCCAAAACCTCACATAAAGCCAGATGGTTATCCATCCGCAGTTAGTTCGCAGCAGCAAGCAGCCCTGGCATGCCCATGCACTTTCTCCCTCTCTCTTGCAAATAAATATAATAGCAATGTTTTTTTTAAAAAATATTTTATTTATTCATTTTCAAGCAGAGAGATACAGAGAGAGAGAGAGAGAGAGAGAGAGAGAGAGAGAGAGAGAGAGAGAGAGAGAGAGCGCAAACCAGGGCCACCACCTTGTGGGTCTGGCTTATGTGGGGGAATTGAACCCGGGGCCTTAGGCACTGGAGGCAAGTGCCTTAACCGCTGAGCCATCTCTCCAGACCCTAGAAATGTTTTTTAAATGGGCAAAAAAATGTGTGTAAAGCCAGGCATAGGTGGCTTTTAATCCTACCACTTGAGAGAGACTGAGGGGGAGGATCACCACGAGTTCAAAGCTAGCCTGGGCTAGAATGTGACACACTGCCTCAAGCAATAATAACAACAATACAAATGTGTTTAACAATCTGTGTTCCAAAAGCTGGGGAGAGGTTAGGTGGACTGGTCATAATTCTGACCCAATCCTTCCAAGGCCTACATGACTGGCCCAGGGTGAGTCCCTATTCCAAGCTGGGGAATCTAAACATCCAGTATCTTGCCAAGGGCCAAGAGTCCTGGTCACAGCATTATTCGGAGGTATTTTGTTTTGTTGCTGCTGCTGCTGTTTTCGCTTTTAGCTAAACTAGTCATCTTCTCTGATAAGTGTGAAGAGTGAAACTTAGAAGGCTTAAAAACAGACATGATTTTTGCAATATGGAGAATGCAAAGTTCATGTAGAGAATGCAGGTATAAGAAAGGTCTTAGTACAGAGCTACCAAATATAAAATTCCATACTGTATCAGTCTAAAATATATCAGGGAGAGAAAAGTTACATAGGCAGCATAAGTGTCACTAACCTTGTTTGTTCTTGGGTTCAACATGAGCGGCTTGCCTTTCTCTTTCCGGTGTAGATGACGACATGTCAACTTACAAGGAGTAGTGACTGCTCTTAACCTGGAAAACATCTTTGCTGTCACCTGGGAAAAACAAGGCATAAACCACAGATGAGAACCATATGCATCTGCATGAACACAAGATATCAGCTTTCTAAAAGGTCAAAACACAAGCTGTAACGTTTATAAAATGAATATATAAAAGGCAGCCATGTGGTGACAAACTGTGCTGTTAATATTCTAAAGTTCTTGAATAACAATCTTTACTCTGTTATTGTACCACATGCCAGATGCTGCACCAAAGCACTGAACCACTTTCTAATCCACACAGTACAGCAAGCTTCAAGCTTCCCACTTGTGAGAGACACAAACAGAGGTTGAGAAATAAGGAAAAACCTAATGAACAATAAATTCTATTTAGTGAGCCTGGGAGTTACTTTGAAGGTGAAAAGGTAAATATTAAGGAAGCAGAAACACACATATTAAGATGACAAAAACTATCCATATTCTTAAACGAGACCTAGAATTTTATTGATATATTCAACATTTAAGTATACTGATTTTTGTCTAAAAAAGCTGCTATTTTGGGCTGAAGAGATGACTCAGTGGTTAGGTGCACTTCATAAGCTCGCATGAAGGGGCCTGAGACTGCCTGAGTTCGTATCTCCAGGTCCCAAATAAAATAGCTGGGTGTGGCCATGTGTACCTGTCACCCCAGTTTCAGAGATGAAAGAATCTTCAGAGCTCTGCAAGCAGTAAAACGCCTCAAAACAGGACAGGTGGAAGAGCCACAGAGCAGGATACCTGACTTTCCACTCTGGCCACAAGGCCAGGGACTACCTGCCACAGGTGAGGGTATTGGGGAGCCTCACATAGACCACATCCATGCAGCAAAGAAGTTATTTTTAAAAATCTTATTTAATATTTAAAAACTATGTAAAGTGGCTAGAAAATATATAAAGTAACAACTATCCTTTCATACCTATCATAAACATATGGAAATTATCAAAATGGAAGGCTATATATTAAACCTTAAATATGTTGAGTCTTCTGCTTTATCAAGCTTGAGAAACACAATATGCAATGTCCATTTATTCATTTCAACTTCACAAACCATCACAACTATCATATAACAAAGGTTTATTTTTATTTATTTTTCGGTTTGTTTTTTTCAATTTTTGCAGTTTTTTTTCCCAAAAAATCTTTTATTTACTGAAAAAAAAATCCACTCTGTATATGGGGGAGAGGGCAGCAAGCCATTTACATAAGGATATATTAAAAATTAATTTTTACCTGGCTTGAGAGATTGCTTAGTAGTTAAGGCATTTCCTGCAAAGCAGAATGACCGGAGTTTGATTCCCCAGTACCCACATAAAACCAGATGCACAAGGTGGCCCATGTGTCGAGTTCATTTGCAGTGGCTAGAGGCCATGGTGTGCCCATTCTTTCTCTCTTTCTCTCTCAAATACTTTTTAAAAATTAATTTTTATTGAGTGAAATTCACATAAAATTGACAACTTTAAAGCAAACAATTCACAGGTATTTGGAAATTCTTACTATAGAGGTGGCACCTTCATCTAGTTTCAAAATGTTTCCTCACCATAAGGAAATGCCACATCCAGTCAGCAGCTGTTCCCTATGCTCCAGTGTCCTAACACCTATTGTCTGTCTTTCTGAGTTTCCTTCTTCTGAATATTTCATATAAAAGCACTGCCTAAATAAGTCACACTATCAAGAATCATGAACCAGATGCCAAAATAAATAAATAAATAAATAACAAACTTTCTTCAAAATGGTAACATCATCAGGAAAGGGGGGAACTGTCAGACTGATGCAACCAGTATGAAACTGAACAGTTAACTAAATACAAAACCTGAGCATGGGCTATACTGCTGGGCATTTACATGAAGAACAGCACTAAGACAAAACTGGAGGACACACAGCAGGGGATGCACAGGTGGTAGGCAAACTGACTGGATTTGAAATTATCTAGGAGACACACTTTTAGGCAAATCTGTGAGGGCATTTACAGAGAGGTTTACAGGAGATAAGTCCTACCCTGCCTATGATTGACACCATTTCATGAGCTGGGGTCTGAGAAGAAAGATGTTAGCTGAGTATCAGTATTCATCTCTTCCTGGTCTGCCCAGATGGGAGTCCCCACCATGACTTTGCTGGGAAAACCTACCCAAAACAAACCCTTCCTCCTATAAGGTACCAAGCACAGTACCACAGATAGGCTACACACCTCTGGGAATTTGAATGAATGTCACCCCATAGACTCAGGTGTTGCAATTTGGGTCTCCAGCCACCTGGCAAGTAAAGGTGTCTGTTTATCACTGGGGTCCATCCCAAAGGTGTGTTTGAGGAGGATCTGATTTCCAGCCCAAAGGATGCAGAGATGTTTGAGCTCCCACTTCCTGCCAGTCTCTCTACTTGGTGGTATGAAAACAGCTTCTTCCACCACTATGGAACTTTCTATGGATCTGAGGCTTGAAATAAATCTCTTCCTCCCATAAGCTGTGTCTGGTTTGGATGTTCATCCCAGAAACGTGAAGCTGTCTGCAACAACATCTAAGCTTAAAGTGGCCAGGGAATATGATGTAGGTATGAAGTCCACCTTCTGAAACTATTTCAAACTAAAGTTTAAAAGAAAGCTACAGTCGCAGCAAGTGTGCTAACAAATGCTAGCTAGAATAACTGTCTAGTTAGTAAGACCTTAGGGAAGGTCAAAGAGGCATTAGCTATAGAGCTGGAAGATGCCATTTTTAATTCTTATCTACTGATACTGCAAGAAGAGGCTCTTGGCTCCTTCACTTCTCTTTTCAAACTCCCCACCAAAGAGGAGAAGCTTCTGCAAAGCAGAGATTCAAAGCCATCAAAGCACTGCTTACAAATTTACATCAAAGCTAAATGTGTGTTAACAGCTAGGCTGTGTCCGTTTGTTAAAACAAAAATACAGCTTAACCAATTAAAGAAAATCCCTAAAGAGCAATCCTCTAAAACATGATTTTTAAAAATAAGCTTCCGGGGCCAGGGAAATGGCCCAGTGGTTAAAGGTATTTGCTTGTAAAGCCTGCTGGTATGGGTTCAATTCCCCACATAGAGGCAGGTGTAAAAAGAGGCACAAGTACCTGGTGTTTGTTCACAGTGGCAAGAAGCCCTGGTGCATGTCCCCACACATATACACACATTCAAATAAACAATGAAAACAAACTAAGCTTTTATTTTCTAATAAATTCAGATTTACACAAAAGTTATATGCAGTAGAGTTTTTAGTTTTTCCTCATACTTCTAAGAAGAGATAGTGAAACTATGGAGGTTTTCTCAGAAAGAAAAGTGTGGACCGCACTTTAAATTTAACCATAAGACAAACCACTGGCTTCAAAGTGTCTCAGAACTGTATTGTTTTATGGTAGTGTCATGTTTCTCTAAAAATCAATAGGTGTGGCCTGTTTTCACATGGTCCTAGACCTAAGCGTGGGTTTCACATTTATGAAGAGTTATAAAAATATATATGCAAATAAAAACAAAACCCTAATAGGTACTTGCCTGTCCTTTACAAAAAAACAAACAAACACACACACACACACACACACACACACACACACACAAACACACACACAGAGGTCCTCTACTGTAGATGCTGTAAGTCCTCACTGAAAGGACCTGTGTTTTGGTTTGGTTTGAGGTCTCACTCTAGTCTTGGTTGACCTGAACTCACTGTTGTCCCAAGCTGACCTTGAACTCACAGCAATCCTCTTACCTCTGCCTCCGGAGTGCTGAGATTAAAGGCATACGCCACCATGCCAGATTTTCCACCTATTCCCCGCCTCCACCCCCCCCCCACACTGCCAGAATTATTTCTGAATTTCTTCTATAGGTATTTCACTCCAGAGGTCAGCAAGGATGCAAATATGGCACATTTTTATTTATTTTATTTTGCATTTTTAAAAAGTTGCTGATTGAAAGGATACTAACTGAAGAGGGAGAGGACAAGCGGGTGGTGGAAGGAAGGTGATTCTGATCAGGTGAGCTGTGTATATGAATGGACGTTGTCAATAAAAAGTTAAAGTGTCGGTGATCACATATTTCTAGCACTGGAACACTGCTCTTCATAAATAGTCATGCTGACTGAGGCTGTCTCTGCTGTCCTCCAGACCTCTGAAGAAAGGGGTGACACTGCTTCAAGGGCACGTGCCTGGGTTTTCACTGGCATACTGAGCTGCAGATAGCCGTATTGATACTCAAAATATAGCAGGGAGGTACTGCAACATCACCAGATGTTCCACACATTTTAAATAACTATGGATACTGAGTTCAGTAGGGACTTACAGCATCTACAGTAGAGGTCAGCTTTTTTTTTCTTTTGTAAAGGACAGGCAAGTGTCATTTGGGTTTTATTTTTATTTGCATATGTATTTTTTATAACTCTTCATAAATGTGAAAACCACGCTTAGGTCTAGGACCATGTGAAAACAGGCCACACCTATTAATTTTTAGAGAAGCATGACACTACCATAAACAGTACTGTTTTGCCCATAAAATAGTACAGTTCAGTACTTACAGTACAGTTCAGTATTTATAGTATAGTGAGCTGTATTAGTCAAGAGCATGGTAGGGACACAGTGAAAAGGAAGTGTGAATAATTTGAAAGGTTTGGCGTTCTTTGAAACAAGTGAAAATCATTGTACAGAAAGCCATGACAGCACAGAAGGGAGGATTGTGCTCTACTTCAAGGGGGAAATGTAAGAATTAAGGGTGGACCTTAACAAAAGACACAAAAAATAGAACAGAAAAAAGATGACTAAAAGGAAAGCCAACAATCAACATCTTCATGAATGTATTGCTCAAATCTCTCAGGACTATGTATGAGTCGATTATAACCAGCAATTAGAACTTCAAATGTGTGCTGAGGAGACGGCTGGGTGGGCGGTAAAGGTGCTGGCTTACAAAGCCTGCTGGTCCGAGTTAGATTCCCCAGTGCCCACATAAAGACAGATGCACAAAGGGCATGAGTCTGGAGTTAGTTCATTTGTAAGCAAGAGGCCCTACTGCATCCATATGCTCTGTCTCTCTCAAATAAATAAATAAATAAATAAATAAATAAATAAATAAATAAATACAGAAGTTTAAGGTTTTTTTTAAAAAAAAAACAACTTCAAATGCAACTCTAATTTTTTTTTGAGGGAAAAAGTGAGAAAAATAATCTCTACATACAAGCATAGCTAATATTCCCTAAGACACTGTTTAGGAAAAGTAATATGTAAATTATTATAGCATGAGTAAGTGTGCTTTTTGATAAAAACCTGTATAAGCAAATTGACAGGTAAATGCATACACAAAGATCTGGAAAGACAAGAGAATGCAGAGAGAAATGATAAAGTTGAGAGTGACTCATAGCTTTCACTTCATGTAATATGCCATCATTCCAAAATTTTAATGAGAATATATTTATACCCTACCTGCCTATCCTTACTTAAAAATGCCTAAAGTTATTATTTGGGTACAGCAAAACTTAGCGAACCTAAAATCAAACAACCTACTTTTTAAATTTTAAATTCATTCTGGGGCTGAAGAGATGGGTCAGCAGTTAAGGTGCTTGCCTGCAAAGCCTAATGACCCCAATTCAGTTCTCCAGTACCCACATAAAGTCAGATGCACAGTAATGCATGCATCTGGAGTTCATTTGCAGTGACGGGAGGCCCTGGTGCGCCCATTCTTTTTTTCTCTCTGCCTCTCTTCTCCCTGTCTCTGTTGCAAATAAACAAATAAAATTTAAATTTTTTTTACTGAAAATTTTTATTTATCTACATGGGGGGGCATGTCAAGTCCTCTTGCCACTGAAAATGAATGCTAGTCACTTGGGCCACTTTTTGCATGCACTTTATGTGGGAGCTTGGGGATTGAACCCAGGCAGCAGTGAGCAAGTGAGCATCTGTAACCACTGAGCAATCTTCCCAGCCCTAAATTTGTCTTTTAATTAAGAGTTTATTTTATATTTTCTCATGCAGTAAACTGAAGACCCAAAAGTTAAGAGACAGTGAAAGTTTCTATTTGCCTGCCTCCCAGCTACCCAACCCTTCTCAGGAAACAAGAGCCAAATCAAACTTCCTGCCCTAAACTTCCATCTAAATGTTTAAAGAAACATGAGAGCTGGGAGATGGCTTGGTGGATACCTGAATTCAGATCCTAGCAACTGTGTCAAGTGGAAGAGTGCAGGGCCAGTGTCTGTCATCCCAGGGAGGCCCTTCCACGCCTCTTCCTCCACCTGGCCAAGGGAGCAATGAATGAGACCTAGCCTTAGACAGGGTGGAAGATGGAACTCTGTCCTCCAACTTCCACACGTGCCCACCTACACTCACTCACACACGAATACACACAGACAGACATTATACACACACTCTTTATTTGTAAAGAAGCTTTTTCACCCTCTTCCTGAAATATTCCAGGCACCAATTCTGTTTACCTTCACACTCCCAATTATTGCATATTACTGTGACCATGTGCACAGGGACTTCTCTCCTCACATTAAACAATTCCGCAGCACGAGATGTCCCATCATTCAGTGGTGCCACAACCTAGAGATTGCATCAGACCCACTGGTTAAGGACCAGGTGCACAAGACCTGCCCCATTCTAGCTGCCAAGTCCAAGGAGAAGTTTGTGGCCTGGACTTCTATCCAAGCAGCTTATACACTAGCCACTCCTTATGATGATAGTGATAAGAACTCAGAGAAAAACATTACTTACACTTCCTGGCTTATCAGAACGAATAACAGCCAGATGAGGAGGGGCACAGGGCAAGGTGCAGGTGCACGGGAGCACACAGCCCAGAAGCTCGTGAATCTTTTGTTTTTATAGAGCTGAATGTCCAGCCTTCCCCTCCCACAGGTCATGGGTGGGTCCTCAAGTCACTTGGTCATCCCTCAGCCAGCTCCACTGTGGAGCCCTCGCAGAGCTTCTCAGTTACTAACCTCCTTAGCATGAGCAAGGGGATCAAAGGGCTTATGGGTAACAAGACACTCCTAGCATTAGGAAACTGTGGGCTTCTGCTCCATGCAAGGAACAAGACCAAAGACACTATATTCATCCAACACTACAATATTCTAGTCAGTAACTTTGACCCTGGTTTTCTCTCTCCTCCTCTTCTAGCCTTTTTTTTTTTTTTTTAAATGCAGGGTCTCACTTGGTAGCCCAGGCTGGCTTGGAACTCTATATAGCTGAGGATGACCTTGAACTTCTTTTTCAAGAGTACTAGGATTCAGGCCTGGATTACCACACCTAGTTTTTATGCAGTGCTGTGAATGAACCTAGCATTTTGTGCATACTGGGCAAGTACTCCAAGTTACATCCCCAGCCTAGTTTTTTTTTTTTCTCCCCTGCAGTATTTATCTATATTTCTACTTGAACCCTTTTCTTTCTTGCTTGCATGTGTACAATGTGGTGTGTGGGTGTATGCACATGTATGTGTCCTTGTGATGCCTGCCTAGAGTGGCTGGAACAGAATGCTGGGCATCCTGCTCTATCCCTCTCTGCCCATTCTTATTGGAGTCTGCGTCCCTACAGGACTGGGGTTACAGACAGGCACTTAGGACCAAACCCAGCTATTTACTATGGATGCTGGAAGTTCAAACTCAGGCAGTCTTGGGTCCCCTCGGGCCTCAGGTTTGCACAGGAAGTGAACTCAACAGCTGAGCCATGTCTTGAGCCTCTCCCTCCCCCAACCTATCATCTGTTCATATTTAAACTTCAAATTCTGGTTTCATCATATATCTTTCCAAGATATTTTGAAGATCCTTCCAGAGTATTCTCTTGTCTTTAGTACCAAGATAGAAGTTTGTGGTCTGTTTCTTGGCATCATCTTGGTCTGAGTTCTTGTGAAAGACCACTGACCATGGTCCTTACATGAACTCTCAGAGCAGTTTCAAGTTCATCACACTGAGGTGCAGGGGGGTATCGCCTAAGACAGATGTCTAAATTAGTTCTTGTTTTAAATAGTTACATAGTTTAGGAGTATAATCTCCTACCCAAATTCAAGTAAGTTAAGGTTTAGGAGAACATTTATGGTGTGGGGTGAGTGGCTTGACTTACCTCAACCCCAGGAAAAATACAGATTTGCCAGCATCCATCTGTGGAGAGGACAATGCATTCCTAGTTCTCACAGGAACACACATTGCTTCCTAATGGTGAATAGGGCCCTGGGGAGTCTGTTTCCATCTCCCAGACTGCCCAGAAGATATCCATCTTGAACTCCTGCTCACTGCTGGAAGGTTCTCTCTTCATTCCTGCATATACTTTCAAGCAACTGCCTCTAATAACTGTCTTAATTATGCTTTTATTATTTGCAGAGAGAGAGAGAGAGAGAGAGACAGACAGACAGACGGACAGACAATGGGTGTGCCAGAGCCTCTAGCCACGGCAAACAAATTCCAGAAGCATGCACCACTTTGTGCCTCTGGTTTTACAAGGAAGCTGGAGAATGAACCTGAGTCATCTCCCTAGCCTGCCATTATCACTTTCAACTTGACTGTGTGTGTTTCTATTTAATCTCCCATGACTGTGCTTGTACAGCAAGAAGGGGAGAGTCTCAACCACCTTAAGGTGCAAGCTGAGTTACCTTCACTTTAAAGCAGAGTTACACTTCCTTAGTCATCTACTGTGTACCTACCTCATGCCCAGGCCCCCAGCCAGGACTGTTCTCATGCTCCTTCTACACCTGCACACATGCTTCTAGCGCCTAGAAAACTTATTTATGTTCAATAGAATTTGCTCACATAAAAGTCTGAGTGGGGCTGGAGAGATGGCTTAGCAGTTAAGGTGTTTGCCTGCAAAGCAGAAGGACCCAAGATCGATTCTCTAGTGCCCACATAAAACCAGATGCACAAGGTGGCACATGTGTCTGGAGTTTTCAGTGGCTGGAGGTGTGCCCATGCCCATTCTCTCTCTGTGCCTGCCTGCCTCCCTCCTTCTCTCTCTCTCTGTCTCTCTCTCTCTCTCAAATAAATAAAAGACTGAATGTTCTCATTCTGCCACACTGAAGTCCCACAGCTGCTTGAGGAAGGAGAATCATTGTGAGTTTGAGGTCAGCCTGGGACTACAGTGAGACCCTGCTTTAAAAAAAAAAAAAAAAAAAAGCTGGAGAGATGGCGCTTGCCTGCAGTGGCTAAAGCACAAAGTGTGCAGACATCTGAGGCTTCTTTCTCTCTCTCCTTGCAAATAAATAAAATGTTTTTCAAAAAGCCTTTAAAACAGGCAGAATAAGTTTTTTTTTTTTTAATTAACCTCAAAGAACCATCTTTACTCAAATTATAATTCAGGACTACAAAAACAGTGACATGTGAGCTAGCAACCATATGGAAGCACAGTGAAATGAGGAACTCTAAGAATGAGAAGTCAAACAGGAAACAGAAGAAGGTGGGGATTTTAATTTTGGGTGAATATACAAAATCAAGCTGCTTACTACTCCAAAGAGCCTGGGGGGAAGGGAGCTTCTCCCCAGGTGTAGCCACTGTCATTCCCCCCAAATAATAATTTTAAAAAGGAGTTGTAGAATGGGAAGCAATGGACTTCCCTCTGTCTGGGTGGCGGTGTTTACAAACAAGACTGGAACTGCTACTATAAGGCCACTGGCTGCTAGTCTCCCCAGGCTGAGAGCAGAGAGATGGCCAATACCTGGAAGGCTGTTCTCTAGACACTGAGAGCAAGGGCAGGACTTGGTGGAAGCTATGCAGTTAGTCAGACCTGGCCCTAAATCTGACCTCATCTCAACGGCAATCCCAAGAGTCTTTGAATTGGTGTTAGTCTGGGAAGTCTGCATTACCCACAGAAGGAGGAGCTAGGATAATGTAACCATTCAGAATACTAAGTCTACTGCGGGTTTTTATGCTATTGTGACCTCTCTCCGGTTGGTTATAAAAAATCCTTCCTTTTAAGACTAGATGGAAATGAGGCTGTAGTAGGTTTTCTGGGGTTTTGTTGGTATTTTCAAGATAGGGTTGTGCTGGCCTTGAACAAACAGCAATCCTCCTGCCTCAGCATTCCCAGTACTAGGATGAACAGCAGTTTTAAGAAGGTCCTTAACCTAGATCCAAATCTCCCTATAGTCTTACCCATTTTTTGAACTTTTGGTTTTTTGAGATAGGGTCTTGCTCTAGCCCAGGCAGACCTGGAATTCACTATATAGTCTCAAGATGGCCTTGAACTCACAAAGATTCTTCCCTGTGCTAGGGTTAAAGCTGTGCACCAGCACACCTGGCTTGGTTTTGTTTTTAAAGATGTTAATTACACAATCAACTTGAAATGCACATCACAGTGCCCTCCAAGTGTTGTATGAACGCTAGTTGTGAGTACTACTGCTCACTGACAAATGCCACTCAGTTCTGCACCCACATTTTCTACTGATGCAATCTGCATCACGAAGCCATAAGAACAATCATGATTTACATTTAGAATACTTAACATTCAATCTCTAGAATGGCATACAGAACCAACTATTCTAGACAGCTGTACAGTCAGTCCCTCCCTTTTGAAATTCGTACATACTGACCAAAAGCAAAACTTAATATGCAGGCATGTAAGCCAAATGATTACTTTCATATAAATTGGTTAGCTTTTAATAAAATAGCTGAATTTTTAAGTTTTTATAAAAATCAAATATAATTTTATTATGAGTTTTGTTTTCTAAGATTAGTTTTCAGTAAACAAATAAGTTTTGTGTCTTAAAATATATCTAGTTTGCTTGAAATTCAACATGTTAGAATTTTAGTTTAACAGTATAAAAAATTAAATATAGATCAGAAACTCCTTATATGCAATTAAATACAAATTAGGCAACAGAATCATCATAGCTTTTTTACTTTTTCTTTTTTTTTTTAAGGTCTCACTTTAGACCAGGCTGACCTAAAACTTAAATCTGTAAACTTAAAACCTAAATCTGTAGCTCCAGGCTGGCCTCAAACTCACAGCTATCCTCCTACCTCTGCCTTCTAAATGCTGGGACTAAAGGTATGCCCACCATACCCAACTCACAGAAGCTTTTAATTAAAAACAAAACAAGACTCTAAAATGAGTCAAGGGTGGTGCATGCCTGTAATCTCAGCACTTGGGAAGGACAAGCAGGAGGATTAGGGGTTCAAGGTTCACCTTAGCTACATAACTGAGTTCAAGACTAGCCTGGGCTATGTGAGACCCTGTCTTAAAAACAAAATAACTCTTAATTGGAAAGTAAGTCTTTTTTATGAATAACATGTATTTTCATAAGTGTACTAAAAAGAAAAAACACACAAACTTCTTACAGGGATGTAACCTACAAGCAGCTCTTTTCATTCACAGCTCTTTTATTTATTTTGGTTTTTTTCCGAGGTAGGGTCTCTCTCTAGCCCAGGCTGACCTCAAACTCACAGCAATCAATCCTACCTCTGCCTCCCAGATGCTGGGATAAAAGTTGCACCACCATGCTCGGCTCATTAACAGCTCTTTAAGCCGGACAGTGCTACCCTTAAGAGACTGGAGAACGACAGAAGCATCCCAGCAGCATTCAGTCTGGCCTCTGTCTTACTTCCAAGTTTTCATAACTACCACAAGTCAGGTATATTACAAATCAAAGCAACTTATATTTACCTTTTTGTTATTATTATTATTATTATTTTGGAGGTAGGGTCTCACTCTAGCCTAGGCTGACCTGGAATTCACTCTGGAGTCCCAGGCTGGCCTCAAATTCACAACGTCCCTCCTACCTCTGCCTCCGGAGTGGGATTAAACAAGCCCCGCCTTACTTTGTATTTATGTTGACTGTCTAATTTTCAGAATATTTGGAAACTAAAAAATAAAAAAAAATAAAAATCAATGACTATGACTTTGCAGTTGGCTTAGCAACAAGAACAATGCTTCATTAATAAAGAGTGGGAATCCCAGCTCTCACAACTTGCGTTCTTGGGCAAGTTACTTAAGCTTCCCAAGTTTTAGACGGGTTCCTTTGCAAACTGGCAGATAATATAACACACCAAGGTCAAAGAGTTATTCCGAGGTAATGCAGCTGAGGAGTGCCCAGCCCTTTTGTAACAATAGTACAGCTACAATGTTATCAACCAACCGAAGTTCACAATGCTATTGGCGGCCTTGTTTAGGAGTGACTGCCCCGGGCATTAGGAAGGTAATTCCAAGGATACACTTGTCGGGGTGCAAGCCAAGCGCTTTTAACCGTGATCACGCTCCTCACCGCAAAGCCCATGAATGTTTTCTCCCCAGCGCGCCACTCGCGGGCATCAATCAGCGTCACCTGCCCATCCCAGCTCACCCAGGCCACTTCGTATGAATGGAGCGGTCCAGGCAGTCGGAGGACTTTGGAGCCTGGAGCCCCCAGCTCGCGGCGAGCACGCGCGCGCCCGCCCCGCCGCACAGCTCCCCGGTCCCGGGGAGACGAAAACAGACGGAGCCGAGATGAGAGATGCTGGAGGCTCGGGGTCCGGAGGACACAGGGCGGGGCCCCGGGGCAGGAAGGGGGGCCCCCGGGCCCCGCCGGCGGGGACCCCGAGGAAGCGACGCGGGCTCCGCGGACCCCGTTGCCCGGCGCGGGCCGCACACCCGCAGACCCTCCGCGCGGGCCGGTCCCGTCCGGTCCGGAAAGGCCCGCAGCCCCGCCGCGTTCTTACCACACGCTCCTCCCGCGACAGGTGGTGCTGCAGGCGGACAGGCCGCGGCGCTCCAGCCCGCTCCGCGATGCTCAGCGCCGGCGCCGCCCGGCCGGCCTTCCTCCCAGCTCCCGGCTGCCGGCTCCGGCTCCGGCTCTCATTGGCGGGGCGGTGCCACGCCCGAAGACGGACAGGCGCTCCGGCCAATGGGAGGCCGGGAGCCTGCGGGGGCGGGGCCTCCTCCGGGCCTCTCCGCCCCGCTTCGCGGCGGCACCTTCCTCCGTCCGTTTCCACGAGGTTCACTGATGGGAGGCCGCGATCCCCAAGGCGGGGGAAGGGCCGAGCGGCGGCGGAGGAGGAGCTCCGAGGTCCCGGGTCCCCGAGAGCGCAGAGCCCGGCCTGTCCGGGTCTCCGCCGGCTTCTGTACGGCGTTCGCGCGAGAAGACGCTGTGCGCATGCGCGGAGGTGGTGGCGGTGGGTACCAGTCTGCGAGACCCGGGAGGCGAGGGGAAGCTTGGATGTGGGTCCACGCTGGATCACTCATGGAGGAAGGGAGGAGATGAACCAGGCAGGAGGAGGGAAGGGAGAAGAGAAGGGGCCCACCATACACAGAGCGTTTAGGGATGCGCTGTGTTCCTGAGCTGTTTTTAGGGATGTACGCAAGAAATATTCTGTGCCACTCTCCAGGGCTGATGGCACAGTTACTGGCCCGCTGGGATTGTACTAATCATTCCTACTGTCACTATCACCACAAATAGATATGCAATGTTCTCTCTCGGAAAAGATCTGGGACTTCTCAGTAAAGCAGCAAGGGAATGCAGCGCACCTCCCCACATCTGTATCCACCCTATAATAGTTTCAGAGAATCTCTCTTTATTCTTATTTCGGAAACTGCTACCACCAGAGTAAACAAGAGGCAAGGCGGAGTAAGAAAATTACAGCCGGGTGTGGTGGCCCAGGCCTTTAATTCCAGCATTTGGGAGGCAGAAGTAGGATTGCTGTGAGTTTGAGGCCAACCTGAGATGTTAGAGTAAGTTCCAGGTCAGTGTGGGCTAGAGACCCTACCTCGGAAAAACAAAAAAGAATTACAGGTAGTGGAAACCTAGTAGTATAAAAATGTAGGATAAGTATATGTAATGTATGAAAATGGGATCCAAGGCAACTTCCAAGAATCTGACTCCAAGGGGAACCTCCCACTAACCATGGGCCACAACAGAGAGGCTACAACCATTAGAATCTTGCCAAATTAGTAAAGTTTGTCCCATTTAACCTATATGATCTTACTCTCCGCTTGAGATTCTGTTTGTATTTTTCAGAAGGCATCAAGAACTGTGGACAACCCAATTCTGCCAACTAGACCTGAGATGGTGGTTGACACCCAGGCAGGAGATGACCTACCCCTAACTCATCATCCAGGGCCCAAATGAAACCATAGAGGAAGTGGGGAGATGAGCAAGAGTGCTGCTTCCACAGCAAGTCAGACGACCTATGCAAGGGTAATGGACACAGACACTGAGAATACTCAAAGTAGTCCAAAGCAGAGACCCAGAGACTCTTAAGAGCTCAACAGTAGAGCCTAGAGTGGTGTTGCATGCCTTTAGTCCCAGCCCTTAGGAGGCAGAGATAGGAGACTTGCCATGAGTTTGAGGCCACCCTGATATTATGTTATAGAAATTCTCCATGACACAGAGACAAAGCCGTGACAGCAAGAGGAGAGTGGAGTTTCATTTATTATTATTATGAATTTACAAATTTATGAATTTACGTAGAAAAGGCATCAGCCGGATGGACACCAGTTGACAAGGGGGTTTTATAGCTGGGTACAGAGATGTGTAGGTATGTGACATCATACATGCAAATTAACAAATCAGTTAGAACCCAAGAGAGCAGCCAGTTTAAAATGGGTTCTGGAGAAGTGCAGATAAGCAGCTGTTCTCACCTCCCCCACCTTCCTTTCTTGATCAAAGTTTGCAGTATTCACAGGACAAATGGCAGGGTAAGTTAAGTCACAAGTTGCATTTGGCTTACAAAGGTTTTTGGAAGTACAGATTACCCCCCCCCATACACATAAAAGACTGGCAGAAAGTGTTCTTAATCCTTATAGCTTGTCTAAAACTTGTGTTCACAGACTTCATAATTCTCTCAAACTTAATATTTAGCAATATTCCAATCTTCCCTTACAATTACATAGTGAATTCCAGGTCAACAGTAAAACAGACTTAAAACTCACTCACCATGGCTCAGGGAATTTTGCAGAAGAGAGGGCAGAAAGATTATAAGAGCCATGGTGGGGGAAATATCCAGAGGCATTGCCCCCCTCAACAACAACAACAAAAACTGGCTACTGCTTATACAGTTCATAGCCCTCCTTCCCATGGAGCATTCCAGCAGTTCCACTGAGGAGAGCCCTCTGGATTCAGGGCAGGGAGGAGGGAAATGGGACATAAGACTTGTTCATACAGTGTTTCTAATTAACAATAAATAAATTTTTTAAAGGTGGAGAAGGCTGGAGAGATGGCTCAGCGGTTAAGGTGCTTGCCTGCAAAGCTAAGGCCCTAGAGCACCCATTTTCTCTCTCTCTCTCTCTCTCTCTCTCTCTCTCTCTCTCTCTCTCTCTCTCTCTCTCTCTCTCTCTCTCTTTCTCTGCTTGCAAATAAAATTTTAAAAAGAGTTGAAGAAAGACTGGAGAAATGGCTCAGCAGTTAAGGTGCTCTTGCCTGCAAAGTCTAACCTGCAGGTTGATTCCCCAGTACCTATGTAAAAGCCATATGCACAAAGTGGTGCATGCATCTGGAGTTCATTCGCAGTGGCTGGAGGCCCTGGTATGCCCATATTCATTCTCTCCCTCCCTCCCTCCCTCTCTCCCTCCCTCCCTCCCTCCCTCCCCCCTCTCTCTTTCTCTCTCTCATCTCTTTTCTCAAAAATAAGTAAAAGTTTTTTTTTTTTAAGTTGGAGAGAAGGCAGAGAAGAGTTTCCTCCTAAAGTCTAGTGATTACATTTTGAGGAAACCGCACTACTATAAACATGTGCAGGAACACTGCTGTTAGGTGATAAATGATAGGTATGGTTGCTATAGTAACCACCAAAATAAAAGAGGAGCTATAAATAAGTGTGACTTAAATTAACCCGCTTTTGGAAATGTTGAGAATTCAAGTATCTCTGTCTACGGCCATAGCACCCTGAACGCGCCTGATCTCATCTGATCTCGGTGAATTCAAGTATCTTTGTAAAGTCTTCGTCCATCCGTGAAATCCTTTGGAAGTTTGTCTTATGTTAGAGTAATCCCAAATTGAAGGGCTACCAAGAACTATCACAGATGGGATTTGTTTTGCTTGGATTAAGGTCAAGTCTTTATTAAATGAAATAGCTGTTAATGGTAAGAAGACAGGTGCCTGTTTGCCTGATCTCTTGAGTCATTTGTTCTTTCTCCTTACCTCTGTGATTGGTCAAAGGCTTTCCTATGGAAAACATACCCAGTTTGTTACTAGAAAACAAGCTAGTTTCTCTACTTGTACTACCACATACACAGTCACTAGGGAATGCTTCATCTTTGGTCTAAAAATGTGTGGCACCCATCTATATTCCAGCTACTTAGGAGGTTGAGGCGAGAGTATTACTATAACCCAGAAGTTCAGGAGCAGACTTGGTGACATGGGGAGCCCCATCTTTAAAAACAAAACGAAACAAAACGCAGGGCTGGAGAGATGGCTCAGAGGTTAGGGTACTTGCCTGCAAAGTCTAAGGACCCTGGTTCTATTCCCCAGTACCCACATAAAGCCAGATGCACATGTGGGGGGGGGAGTCCCTGATGTGCCCATCCCCTAATTGCGCCCCCCCCCTCTCTCTATCAAATAAAATGCATGCCTCCAGTGGATACTGACTGGGTGTTCTGTCATTTTACTCAATGCTCACTATCTGCCTAAGCTCACAGAAACACTTGATTTACAATTACCAGTCTGTCATAAAAATGCTACAAATGATATACATGAAAAGGCAGATGCAGGCTGGGAAGATGGTTCAGTGGCTTCAGCTGTGTAGCCTTTAGGCACTTGCTTGCAAAGCTTGCCCACCTGGGTTCTGTTCTCTAGTTGTAGCAGGTGAGCTGGGGTTAGAATTTAGATAATGCCCAGCAAAAATTCCAATGCACCCCAAAATTTAAGGAGTACCCGAATTCTTGTCTACAAAGTTAAAGAATTAAAATCATAGACAACAAGATATTAAGGTATAGTGGGAGACTTTATTATTCAAGGGAACATGGGAAGTTACAGAGTTCTCCAGCCACCAGTGTGTGGAGAAAAACATGGAGAGTTTAATAGAACTTATGTTGTTTAGCTAAACAAGCAGCAGCATAAAAAATAACAGAGGGCTCCCATCATGAGAAGGAGGGGTTCATGTGGGAAAATCTGGATCCTTCCCCCACCCCATTTCTAAGGCCGGATTCAGAGGTCCTTCTGCTGGCCTGACTTGTGGGGAAGAGAGGGTTTTTTTCTAGGGAAGTTACTTTTAAGTTTTTCCAGGTGACTCAGAGAGACAGCTAATTGGTTCACACCTGACCAATCAGTTTTAGCACCTAGGTTTTAGCTCTAGATAGACACCTCCCACTCAAGGGGAGGGTGTCTCTGGGGCTGCCTGACCTGTCACACAGTAGCCACATAAAGCCAGATGCACAAAGTGGCACATGCATCTAGTTTGTTTATAGCTGCAAGAGACCCTGGCATGGGGCTGGAGAGATGGCTCAGCGGTTAAGGCACTTGCCTCCAGTGCCTAAGGCCCCCAGTTCAATTCCCCAGGACCCACATGAGCCAGACCCACAAGGTGGTGGCCCTGGTGTGCGCTCTCTCTCTCTCTCTCTCTCTCTCTCTCTCTCTCTCTCTCTCTCTCTGCTTGAAAATGAATAAATAAATTTTTTTTAAAAAAGAGACCCTGGCATAATCTCTCCTTTCTTTTCCTTCCTTCCTTCCTTCTTCCTTCCCTTTCTTCCCTTTTTCTTCTTTTTCCCTCTCAGTCTCTTTCTTTCTCTCTTTTATTTTTTTCTTTCCAGAAAGCACTGGGACTTCTCAGTAAGTAGTTACATCCCTGAAAGAAACAAGGGACCACACCTCTCATATATATATGTATATGAAAAAATATATATATATATTGAGGTAGGGTCTCACTATAGCCCAGGTTGACCTGGAATTCACTATGTAATCTCAGGAGGGCCTTGAACTCACAGCAATCCTCCTACTTCTGCCTCCCAAGTGCTGGGATTAAAGGCATGTGCTACCACACCCGGCTATATTTATGTTTATTTAAAAATTTATTTAGTTGTGTGTGAGAAAGAGAATGGGAGTGCCAGGGTCTCCAACCACTACAAACTCCAGATACATTCGCCACCCTGTGCATCTGGCTTTACATGGGTACTGGGGACCTGAACCTGAGTCATTAGGCTCTGCAGGCAAGCACTTTAATCACTGAGCCATCTCTCCAGCCCTATACCATGATCTTAATCCTTTCCCAAACTCTCCTTTATCTCCTCTCCCATGCCCCCCACCTCCACTGAATCTCTTCTTTCCAACTAGTCCTCCAGCACAGAGCTGGTTCCCAGCAGTCTGTCTTATAAGGAGCCCTACAGGGGATTGGGATACAAATTCAAGCTGAAGAACCTTTTTATGCTTTGTGTTGATCAAGCATAGTTTATATGGGCTGTAAAATTTTCTGCTGAGAAAAGCTAATTGGGATGCAAGTGATAAAAACACAATCCTTGCCTCAGGGAGTTTATATTACAATATGGAGATAAGGCATTTACTCATATGAGCATCATAAAATGCAGTGTGTTATTAAATGCATTAGTAAATGTAATAAAAAGTAGTGTGTTATTAAGTATTTCAGCTGAGGTGTATGATAGTGATGCCTTGTACTGTAGGGGAAAGTGGGGATGGATGAAATAATCTTGTCCAAGTTGGATGATATCTTTATGAAGTTTTATTGTACTATGTTTTCTACTTTTGTAGAAAAGTTTCATTGAACTTTATTATAAACAGTTGTTTTATTGTAATGTATAAGGAATGACTCAAAGTGCTGTAATAATTCAAAAGTAGTGATCATTTATTTTTTAATATATCTTTATTTATTTGCAATGAGAGAGAGAAAGTGTCAGGGTCTCTTGCCACTGCAAATGAACTCTCGACAAATGAACTGAGGTCAACCCAAGACAACAGGCTTTGCAAACACATGCCTTTAACTGTTGAGTCATCTCCCAGTCTAGAAGTGACCATTTCTTATTCATAGACTACCTGAGAAAGCTTTGTGAAGGACATGACAAGAGAGCAAGGCTGACTTGGCAGAGAAGTTCCTTAAATGTAATCTTAGTTGGGTACAGTGGCTCAAACCTTTCATCCCAGGAAGAAGTTGAGGTGAGAGTCTGGCCTGGGCTAAGGAGTGATCAGCTGGGCTGGAGTGAGAGCCTGCCCCCTCACCCAAAAAGGATGGAGTACAAGAAATCAGTGAGAAACCGGAAGGAGAAAATAGGTGTCAGGCTAGTCATTGAATAAACAGAAAGGTGTTGGTCAGTTTGTGCAAGTTCTGTACAGCTGGGAGTTGAGATATTATTCTGGGTTTGATCTTCAGTTTGGCGGGTTCACCTGTGAAGTGGGGGGGGGGATCCTTAAAGAGACAGGCTGCTGGTGTGTACTGGTCATACAATTTCCCCATAAAATGATTCAATTAGCAGAGTTTCAAGTGTTGTGTTAGCTGCACATGATAGTGCATGCCTGTAATCCCAGCACTCAGGAGGCATGGGCAGAGGGATGGTGAGTTGAAGGCCAACTACCTTGAAAGACTAAGAGAAGGAGGAGGAGAATTCCATTTATCTCAAGATGGCGGATCTTCACCAACCTTTCTCGAAATTAAAGAAAATTTTCTGGGAAAACCTTTCTATTGGTTAACATAAAATCGAACAGCTTTATTTTATCTAAACACTTAAAATGTGTTTCTATAAGGAAAATCATATTGTTGAGGTTCAGAGAATTCTGGAAGGTCATTTTCTTTGAGAATTTGCATGAACGGGACCGTTGGTTTTAAGTTTACATTATCAGATAGACAGTGCTAACCACAAGTTTAGATTTACACAATTCCATTTGCCTCAGAATAGGAAGCATCATAATGAATGTTGACTGTCCCACCGGGAATTATCCTGTAATAAATTAGGGCCATTAAAAATGCAAACTCTTGGGCTGGAGAGATGGCTCAGCAGTGAAGATGCTTGCCTGCAAAGCCTAATGGCCCAGGTTTGATTCCCCAGTACCCAAGTAAAGCTGGATGCACTAAGTGGTATATGTATCTGGAGTTTGCAGCGGCTAGAGGCCCTGGTGCACCCATACTCATTTCTCTGTCTCTCCTTGAAAATAAATATTTTTTAAAATACAAACTCTTGGGCTGGAGAGATGACTTAGCAGTTAAGGCACTTGGCTCCAGTGCCTGAGGCCCCCCGGTTCAATTCCCCAGGACCCACATAAGTCAGACCCACAATGTGGTAGCCCTGGTGTTCTCTCTCTCTCTCTCTCTCTCTCTCTCTCTCTCTCTCTCTCTCTCTGCTTGAAAATGAATAAATAAAATATTTTAAAAAATAAAAGAATACAAACTTTCAAAATAGAAGAGAAAGTAAACAGTATATGTAAAGACATTTGTGTTATACATTTTTGCAGAAACACATTTCCTCCAACGTAGTATAGAAATGAGATATAAAGGCTTTTGGTAAAGGTAAGTGCTATCATTAAGAAAGAGTAATGTTTTCCCAAAATACAGTATGCTAACTGTGGTGATTAGTTTCAAAAAGTACTAACAATTCCCTATACAATTAAAATAAACATAACATTTCAGGTTGTCTAAGAGCTAACTAACATTGTCATAAGCAGAATCTTCATTACCAAAATATTTTTAAAGTCTTAGAAAATGTTGCAAAGACTATCTCAAGAGTATGTTTAAGTGTGTGTGTATGTGTGTTGGGGGGGAGGGGAGTGTGTTTTGAAGGTTGAACACAGACCTTGATTATGTTAAGTATTCACTGTACCTCTAACCTATACCCCATAGACTCATTAACAATAAGAACCTTTATTCCTTAAGGAAAAATAACACTTTGATATTTATGGATAACATTTTATACTTGTTTTTTAAAGGGCTTAATAGGTAAACGGTAGGAAGTAAAAACAGAGCTTGGCCGGCAGCATGGCACTGTGGAAATACAACCATTTCAGTTTTGCTAAATCTGCCCTTAAGGTCCTTCCTGAGCTGTAGGCAACTTGGTGTTTATTCTAACCCTAGTCCTGGCTCCAGCACTGTTCCCATGTCCTCGCTACTGGCCTGCAGGAGCACCCTGTCATGCACAGAGAGCCTGCTGGGACAGTTGGAACCTGCACTGGGATCACATGCCTAGGTGGCTCCATGCACATTAGCATTAGAAGCCTGGGGACCTTTGCTGGTCTAGTTTGGGAATGAACTTTGTTATAAATAGCTTTGATTTCTAGAAATGGACTAATGAGAAGCCTATATTTTCTTTACCTTCAAGTAGCTCCTGTGCCAGGTTGGGGATGTAGCTCGGTTGGAAAAGTACTTGCCTAGCATCACAAAGCCCTGGGCATAAGCCTGGAGTGGTGGTACACACCCAGCACTTGGGAAATAAAGGCAGAAGTTCAAGGTCATACTCAGCTTCATATCAAGTTTGAGGGACCTGGCTTTAATATTTTATTTATTTATTTACAATCAGAGATATTCAGACACAGAGAGAAAGACAGAATGGGCACACCAGAGCCTCTAGTCCCTGCAAACAAACAAACTCTAGATGCATGTGCCACTTTGTGCATCTGATTTAATGTGGGCATTGGTGAATAGACTCAGATCATTAGGCTTTGCAGGCTAAGCCATCTCTCCAGCCCAAGACCCTGTCTTTAAAAAATGAAAAGTTGCTGGGGTTAAGAGATAGCTCTAGCCAGGCTGACCTAGAATTCCCTATGTAGTCACAGGGTGGCCCTGAACCATGTCCATCCAGGTTAAGGATTCTTACCTTCTGTTGTTCACTGGCTCTCTAATGAAGCCTATGGGCTGCCCATAAAACACGGTACATAGAGAACTGCAGAATCCAATACAGTGAAATAGATGTGCCAAAGTAACAAATCTCAGAACCGTGATAAATGTTCAACTTTATGAACCTAGTAATTAGTCATAATATTTCAAATATTTGCAAAAACTCTAAAGTAATGTGATAAACCTAAGATTTCTGTCAATTCTGGTTCCTTGTTGCCCATGATAGAAAAAAAAACATTAAATTCCAGTTCAAAATTAGTGAAAATAATTTTCCAATCCGAGTATATACACTGCTTGTGATTAAGTGTTTCTGCATTAGGCGATCAGTTTTTATCTAAGTTCAGCTAAGAAGTCTGTGTCACCTGTCAGCAATGTATGCATTTAACCTGTTGCTGGAAGTTTCCCAGAGTAATTTCTTCAGTGAGATCTCCAGTGCCAAGGTTAAGTGGAAACTATCTTCATCAACAAGTCTTGTGATTTTTCAGTCAACTGTTTCAGTTTATGGAGCTTTGCTTGGGGCAACGTTACCTGAGTTACTGGCTATTGGGAGGAGCCACGTTAGGACAGAGGGTTTAACTAGAGAACATTGTGGAGATTGCTTTCAGATTTGAAAACTGTCCAAAGTTCCCAGCCTCAAAGGTTAGGAAACTTGTATTAGTTATCTTATGTTCCTTGTTAGAGGGATTTGTTCACATGTCTCCTACGCTAGAGGCACATATTGTTAAGCATGCCAAAAAGTAATTTATGTCTGACATACTGAGTTGGAGTAATTGCTGTAGAACATGTTTTTGAAAGTCTACCACAGCGGATCCTTATTAAAATTTTTAAAATTTACTTGGAAAGGAAGAGAGAGAGAGAGGGAGGGAGAGGGTGCGCATGAACGGGGCCTCTTGCTGCTGCAAATGAAATCCAGATACATTCACTACTTTGTGTGCCTGGCTTCACATGAGTACTGGGGGTTCAAACCTGGGCCAGCAGGCTTTGCAAGCAAGTGCCTTTAACTACTGTACCATTTCCCCAGCCCAATAAAATTTTTAAAAAAGTTAGCACAAATGGTAGAGAATGTTGCCTAGGGAGGTCTGACCCAAGAAGCAGTAAAGCTTTTCTACGGAAACTGTGTAAACTGAGGCTTGAAGGCTGAGTGGATGAACAGCCAGGATGTGCAATGAGTGAAAGGAAACAATGTCTACCTAAGGGTGGTTTGAGTAATTCTCGGATGATGAAGTGGCGGTGAAATGCAGGCAGAGGGTGACTTGCAGGAACTCGGTGTTAAATAGTTTAAGCCGAAGTCCAACTACCCCATAGCTTTTACCCAGGAGGCTGACAAAGCTCAGAACTTCCATTCAGAAAAAGCCAGTCTGGCACAAGGGAGTAATGGGTAGAAAAGGGGCAGGAGCCAGTGAGGGGAGCAGCTGGTGCAGCAAGAGTTCAGAGAGCTTGGTCTTGGTTGGTGCGGTACAGATGGAGAAATGTGGACAAATTTAAGAAACATACAGAAGGGAGACACGACAAAACCCAGGGATTGCATGTTGGGGTGACAGAGAATTGTAAGTAGACACCCTCATAGGAACAGAGCGGGGTAGGGCTGGTATATTGGTTACTTATGTTATCATTGTAACCCAAATATTGGACAGAAATAATTTAAGGGAGGAAGTACTTATGTGGGCTCCCACTTTCAGTATTTAGCCCATCATGGGCAGGGTGTGGCTGGGCAGAGCCGTCCACATCATGCCAGGCTGGGAAGCAGAGAAATGGGAAGCGCTAACTAAGCTGGCTCTCTCCCTTTTTCCTGTTCATTCCATCTGAGCCGCCAGGAGCCCCAGGTGATGTCATCCTCAGGGTAGGCTGTTCTCACTCAGTTAATCTTCTCTGGAACATTCTCACAGACACACCCAGAGGTGTGCTTCACCATCATCTAGGTGATTATAAAAATCTAATCAGGTTGGCAATTAAAATTAACTATCACAGCTGGGGATGTAGCTCAGCAGTACAAAGCGTGCTAAGCATGTGTGAGGCTCTGGGGTCAATACACAGTGCTGGAAGGAAGTAAAAAGATGGGGTGGAAATGAGCAATGTCTGCAAGAGCTAAGATGCTAATAAGTGTGGGCAAGGGACTGGGTCGTTGTTGTTGTTGGGTTGTTCCTCCTCTCTCCCTAGGTAGGGTCTCATTCTAGTGCAGTCTGTAATCCCAGCCTGGCCTTAAGATCATGGTGATCCTCCTACCTCAGCTTCCTGAGTACTGTGGTTAAAGGCATGCACCACTACATCTGGCTAAAATACTTTTTCTTAAAATTTATGTTTGTGTGCATGTGTGTAAGGGAGTGAGCGTGCTAAAAAAGAATGTCTGTCAGGCTTTTTAATTGTGTGGCTAAGAAATTGAACACAAGCTGACAGACTGTAAGCAAGCATCTTTAACCACTGAGCAATCTCCTCAACTCACTTGTTGTTTTTTTTTAAGACAATGTAGCCCAGGATGGCCTGACCTGACAATCCTGCTTCTTCCCACCCCCACTGCTCACGGCTATACCATCAATGCACTGCAGTTTGGTAATTGGAATGTAGTGTCCCTCAAGTGTTTGTGATTAAGCCTCATACTTAATCCCCACCTGGTAGAGCTTTTGGGAGGTGGAGCCTTGCTGGAGGAGATGTGTCATTGGCGGGAGGGGGTGGGGACTTGAGGCTTATGAGCCCAGCTCCAAGCCCAGGACTTAAACTACTTTCACCTAGATTTGTGACAAGATGTGAGCCAGCTTCCTGCTCCTGCCATGCTTTCTGCACCATGAAGAAACATTCTCTGAGGCTGTGAGTCCGAAATAAACCCCTTACTCCTCCCATGAGCTGCTTCTGGCTGGATGTTTTGTTATAGCAGCAAGAAGGTAACCACAACAGGCAGTTTCTAGAGCTTAGTAATAAGAACCACAGCTAGAACGTGTATCCAGAACTGGGCTGGCCACCTGTATGCAGCCTTTCAGTTTTTTGCCCACCCATCTGGACCTGCCTCCTTCAGGCCAGTTCAGTGAGAAGCCACTGCAAATTACTGGAGCTGAAAGTTCACAGGGAGACTTGGAGTTAATTCCTAGGGTAATTTGAATGTGACAGCTTGAATGTTTATTCATTTTTTTAAAGAAAATGTCCAGCTGATTGGGGACAGGGAAGAGGGAAATTGGGGAAATGGGGATATCAATTCATTATTTGCTCATTCAATGTAACTATGAATACTAAAGAAAAAAAGAAAAGAAAAAGAAAATGTCTTACAATGTGCATTATACAATGTTTGCATATAGTTAAAACTCTTAAGAAGATACTTTTTCTTTACCAATGATGTATGTAGTGCCTAAGATCTTTCACTTGGACATGGAGCCACACTGAAGCTATCCTGTGTGTGGGTCGGAGAGGAAAGGGAATCTTAGGAGCAGCAGGGTGTTCAAACCTTTGGCTTTAATGAACACAGCGATACAAAATCCAGAGTCTCATCTCATTGCAGAACTCAAGACAAAATAAATTAGTGTTGGAAAGAAGTCTAAATTGTCCGATATGGAAGAAAAGACCACAGGGGACCTTTTTGTTTAAAGGTTTTCATAGCTCCAGCATCTGACGCAGGCTAAGGCTCTCTTCCTTGGCACGGGTCACCTCCTCTTCCTCATCATCAATGCTTTAATCCCACTTAGTTACTGACCTCTCTGCAAACCTGGCCGGGGCTCAGCCACCTTCAGCTTGTCAGAAAGGACCTTGCTTTCTTCCTCATCTTTGTCTTCCTTCTGTGAGCACTTGTCAGCCAGAGCCTCCAGTGACTTCAAGTTTTTGGTGACAGTTCAATTCTTCCAGCTGGGCACATCTGCTCTCTGAGAGCTCAGCCCCGCTCTTCCGCGGGTCCCAGGTCACTCAGTGATGGCCAGTTCACGGGCCACCTCTTCACACGTGTGCTGGGCATCTGCAGCAGTGCACTTGGCCTCTTTCAGCTGGATTTCCATTTGGTGGCTCCGGTTTCCCCAGGGCACCTCCGAGTGTTTCTCCAGTTCATCCTCCGAGCCCGTGAGCTTCTTTTGCAGCAACAGCAGCTCATCTTCCAACTGCTTGCTCTGGTCTTCACCTGGGTTCATCCAAGTCATTCTCGCACCATCTGCATCTTCTTGGTGGCATCGGTGGTGGTGGCAAGGGACCCTGGGGCTGCTGCAGCAGGAGTGGAGACCAAAGAGTCCACGGATATGGAGGCCAAGACCTGGAATGCCTGTCATTTTTTTTTTTTTTTGAGGTAAGGTCTTGCTTTAACCTAGGCTAACCTGGAGCTCACTCTGTAGTCCCAGGTTGACCTTGAACTCAGAGCAATCCTCCTACCTCTGCCCTCCCAAGTGCTGGGATTAAAGGTGTGCACTGCCACACCTGGCCCTCACTCATAAAAAAAAAATCTTGATTATATTTTATTGTTTTTTAAATTTTTTATTGGCAGCTTCCATAATTATAGACATTAGACATTAAACCATGATAGTTTTCTCCCCACTTTCCTCCTCTCACATCCACCCTCCCTCTCTCAGTCATTCTCTCTTTTATTTTGTCATCATCTTTTCCTCTTATTATGAAGGTCTAGTGTAGGTGGGGTCAGGCACTTTGAGGTCACGGATCCTGGCCATTTTGTATGTGAAAGATTGCATTATAAGCATATCTACCCTTCCTTTGGCTCTACCATTCTTTCCATCACCTCTTCCATGAGGGACCCTGAGCCATGGGAGCTGTGATAGTGATGTCTCAGTGCTGAACACTCCACTGTCACTTCTCAGCGTTATGGCGACATTTGAGTCATCCCAGTGGTCACTGGCATTTGAAAAGAGAAGTTTCTCTAATCAAAAGTGAAAGGAGCATTAATATATGGGTACAAGTGTTTTTAAAAAGTGCTTGCAGGGCAGTTCAGGAAATATAATATATGCACCTAGCCAGACAACAACATCTGTTACTCCCCTAGGGCTTTTACCTGAGTTTTCAGTACCAGGCATGTACTGAATGGAGTGTGGAGCGGGCCTCCAGTCCAATTAGAGAGCGATTGGTTTCCCTCACAATAGATGTGCCACTATTGCCCCAGTTGGCACATTTGGCCTGGTTGGCCCATCTTAAGGCTTGCAAGGTCCGTTGCTGTTTATTACTGTTGATGACTTCTGTCTCCCATAGGGCTGCAGGCAGCCATAGCTTTTTCCAGCTTTCTGTCAGCTGTTTAACAGGGAAGGAGGTTTCCAGCTCAGCTCCAGCTTGATTTCTCAGTTACCTGCAGCCCAAGCATATGGAGTCTTACCTTATTGTTCTGGTGGGCAACCAAGAACCTTGGTAATAGCCTGTAATGTTATGGGGGCAGGTCTCAGGAACCTCCCTGGCCAACAAATCACTGGAAAGTATCCCATCCTTAGCACTGAAATTTTTGTAGTAACAATCTGGCTTCTGGGTGTGCCACTGTCCAAAGAAGTAGGTTCCCATATGGCTTATTCTTAGCCTCTTAAATTTTGATTAACCCTCCTCCCACCTCTCCTTTACTCAGTCCCCTCCCCTGACCCCAGTTAGGCCATTGCACCCCCAGTGATCTATTCATCTACTTACATATAAACAGTACCTTCCCCTTAAGTCTGCCCTCTCCTCCCTCTCTACTCTTTGCTAGCTTACTGGCCTCTACTGCTGATTTTTACTCCAACTCACATACAAGTCTAAACATTTGTAGCTAGGATCCACATATGAGAGAGAACATGTGGCATTTGGCTTTCTGGTCTTGGGCTATACCTCACTTAGTATAATCCTTTTCAAATCCATCTATTTCTCTGAAAATTTCATAGTTTCATTTTCCTTTACTGTTGAATAGAGCTCCATTGTATAAATGTATCTTCATTATCCATTCATCAGTTGATGGACATCTAGGTTGTTTCCATTTTGAGCTGCTGTGAATAGAGCTGCAATAAATATGGATGAGCAAGTATCTCTAACGTAGGTGACTAGAGTCATTAGAATATATGCCAAGGAGTGGTATAGCTGGATCATAAGGTAAATCTATGTTCAGCTGTCTCAGGAACCTCCACACTGCTTTCCACAATGGTTGTACCAGTTTACATTCCCACCAACGGTGTAGAAGGGTTACTGTTTTTCTGCATCCTCTCCAGCATTTATTGTCATTTATTTTCTTGATGACAGCCATTCTGACAGGAGTGAGATGGAATCTCAAAGTAATTTTAATTTGCATTTCATTGATGACTAAGGATGTAAAACATGTTTTTAGATGTTTATAGACCATCTGTATTCTTTTGAGAGCTGTCTGTTTAGTTCAATGGCCCATTTTTAATTGGGTTGTTTGATTTCTTATTATTTAGTTTTTTTTTTAGCTCTGAATATTAATCCTCTGTCAGATGTACAGTGGGTAAAGATTTTCTCCCATTGGGTAAGTTGCCTCTTTGCTCTGTTGACAATATCTTTTGCTGTACATTTTAAATGCTTTTTAATTTCATGAGGTCCCAATGGTTGATTTGGACTTGATTCTCATGCATGGAGAGAGATAAGGATCAATTAATTTTCATCCTTCTACATATAGAGATCCAGTTTTCCCAGCACCATTTGTAAAAGAGGCTGTCTTTTCTCCAATGAATCTTGTTGGCATATTTGGAAAAAAAAAAAACAGATGGCTTATAGCTGCCTGGGTTTACACCAGAGTCCTCTATTCTGTTCCATTCATCTATGTGTCTATTATTGTGCCAGTACCATGTTTTTGTTACTATTGTTCTAATGTATGTTAAAATCAGGTATGGTGATATCTCCAGTCTTATTTTTGCTGCTTAGAATTGTTTTGGCTATTCAAGGTGTTTTGTGCTTCCAAATGAATTTTAGGATTTTTTTTTCTATTTCAGTGAAGAATGCCATTAGATTTTGATAAGGATTGCATTAACTGTGTAGATTGCTTTTGGTAAGATTGACATTTTCACAATATTGATTCTTCGAAGCCAAGAACATGGCCTTTCCTTTTCCTACTGTCTTTTCTGTTTTCTTTCTTCATTGTTTTAAAGTTTTCATTATAGAGATCCTTTCCTTTTCTTAGTTAGCTTTATTACAAGGTACTTAATTTATTTTTTAATTTTTTGAGGCAATTATGAATGGGAGTATTTCATTGATTTCATCCTCAGCCTGTTTGTTGTTAGTATATAGGAAGGCTACTGATTTCTCTGTGTTGATTTTGTATCCTGCTATATTGCTAAAAGTGTTTATCAGCTCTAACAGTCTGCTGATAGAGTCTTTAGGGTCCCTTATGTATAGAATCACATCATCTGCAAATAATGATAATCTGATCTCTTCCTTTCTTATTTTTACCCCTTTGATTTGTGTCTCTTGCCTTATTGCTATAGCTAAGACTTCCAGTACTATATTAAATTAAAGTGGGGAAAGTGGACACCCTTGTCTTATTCATGATTTTAGTGAAAATGCTTCAAGGTTTTCCTATTTAGTATGATGCTGACTATAGGTTTGTCGTAGATAGCCTTTCTTATGTTGAGAACTGTTCCTTCTATTCCCAGTTTCTTTAGGACTTTTACCATAAAGGATGTTGGATTTTTGTCCAATGTCTTTTCTGCATCTATTGAGATGATTCCCAGTCATTTTTGTTTTATCTTTTTGTTTTATTTTTATTTTTTAAGGTAGAGTCTCACTCCAGCCTAGGCTGACCTGGAACTCACTCTGTAGTCCCAGGATGGCCTTGAACTCACAACAATCCTCCTACCTTTGCTTCCTAAGTGCTCAGATTAAAGGCGTATGCCATCATGCCTGACTTTATTTTTTTTTTGAGTCCAAATAGTGTAGTGTACTCTTTTTTAACTTTTCATTGATAGTTTCCACAATTATAGACAATAAGTAATTATAATTCTCTCCATATCCTCCCCTATATCTCTTCCCCCTCTCAATTAGTCTCTGTTTTGTTTCGGTGTCATCATCTTTCCCTCCCATTATGTGTGGATACTATCAGGCACTGTGAAGTCATGAATATCGGCCGTTTTGTGTATGGAAGCTTGAGTGCTTCCTTTGGCTCTTATGATCTTTTTGCCACTTCTTCTGCAATAGAGCCCGAGTCTCAGGAAGTGTGATAGAGATGTCCCAGCGCTGAACACGCCACTGTCACTTCTTCTCAGCACTATGGTGTCTTTTGAGTTATCCCAGTGGTCACCACCATCTGAAAAAGAGAAGCTTCTCTAGCCACAAGTGAGAGTAACATTATTATATGGGTATGCTAATTTTTTTAAAAAGTGCTTATAAGGCAGGTTGGTGGGCATAATAAATGTATTTAGCCAGACAACAGCAGGCATTACTCTCCTAGGGCTCATGACCTCCCCCACCATAGTCTTTTGACTAGGTCTTCAATACCCAACATGTATTCCTTCCCATGGAGTGTGCCTCCAATCCAATTAGAGAGCAGTTGGTTTCACCCACAATAGATGTGCCACTGTTGCCCCAGTTGGCACATTTGGCCTGGCTGGCCAGTCTTACGGCTTGCAAGGTCCACTGCTGTTCACCACTGTTGATGACTTCTCTCTCGCATAGGGCTGCATGCAGCCATAGCTTTTTGTCAGCTGGTTAACAGGGAGGAGGTTTCCAGCTTGATTTATCAGTGACTTGTAGCCCAAGCATATGTGTCTTCAGCAATAGGGTCATATATCTCGTTCTGGTGGGCAACCAAGAGCCTTGACAATGGCCTGTAATGTTTTGCAGGCCTCAGGAACCTAGTTTGCCAACAACTCACTGGAAGGTATCCCACCTCTAGCAATGAAGTTTTTCTAGTAACAATCTATGACTACTGTGTGTGCCACTATCCAAAGAATTAGGTTTCCATATGGATTAATCTAAAACCTCTTAAATTTTGACTATCTCTTCTCCCACTCCTTCTTCTAACCCCGCTTAGGCTATTGTATCCCCAGTAATCAGTTCATCTACTTACATATATACAGTACCCTCCCCTTAAGTCTCCACTCTCCTCCCTCCCTCATGGCCCCTGTCTAGCTTTCTGGCCTCTACTGCTGACTTTTACTTCAATTCACATATAAGTCTAAACATTTGTAGCTAGGCTCCACATATGAGAGAGAACATGCAGAGCATTTGGCTTTCTGGGCCTGGATTCTCGGTCATTTTAGACTAAACTTCCTACTTGAGCACTATCAGGCTGTCCTGCTAGTGGGGATGTGTCACTAGCTAGAGAGTTAATATTCAAACACGTGAGCCTATGGGGAGCATTACATTCAAACCAAAACATTTGGGGTACAGCTCTGTGCTAAGTGTGTACTTTGCATGCACAATACCCTAGCTTGATGACCAGCATTGGAAATAAAATACTTTAACTTTTTTTTTTTTGTGGTTGTTGATTGTTCAAGGTAGGATCTGACTCTAACCCAGGCTGACCTGGAATTCACTATGTTGTCTCAGGGTAGCCTTGAACTCATGGCGATCCTCCCACAACTAGCCTCTCTAGTTCTGGGATTAAAGGTGTGTACCACCATGCTCAATTTATTCTTTAAGGAGCTTTATGTATTTAGAACCAAAAGAGATTAGAACTGAAGGAAACAGAAATCTCGGCAATGAAAGGAACCCAAGGCTCATATATGTGAAGTGACTTACCTAAAGTTGATCTTTATTTTTTATATTTTCAAGTGGCCCTGTTTATAGTGATTGTGACTTGCATGTCAGTGTATTTAAAAGCAAAATAAAATGACTTCTTATCACTCAGAATTATTGATTATAAACTCAAATTATATGTAATAAACTTTAAGAACTTTTTGGCAGTACTTTCTGTAAGCCTGTGTGTGCTTTATGGTGCCATACCCAAAAAGATTAGCAAGAATTTATGAGATTGTGCAAAGAATGACCTATCAAAATGTCTTCTCACCTTTACCAAAGCAAAACATCCGCACCACTCATTAACCACTGCATTCCAGTAACTAATCCAATGGGTGATTTGACCTACCCCATGGGTAGTTGTGTTACACACTATGTATGCTTTCTATGGAGTCTTGGCAAGACCAAATTTGCCACCAAGAGGTATAGGAGCTCGATAAGGAAGGAACTTGAGAACTTCAAAGTGACAAGAGATTTATATAGAGATGCCATGAGGAATTGGAGCTGAGAAATGAGTCAAAGGGATGGTATTTCCTGGCAACCTGGGACCGAGAAAATAAGCATAGTATGTGGTTACCTGGAATCTGCATTGGCAGATGACAGAGTAAGGCTAGGAGACACATCAAAGAAATAGTGCCTTGGGCTGAGGAGATGACTCAGTGGTTAAAAGCGCTCACTTGCAAAGTCTGCCGACCCAGCTTCAATTCTCCAGTACCCACATGAAGCCAGATGCACAAAGTAGCACATGGCTCTGGAGTTCATTTGCAGAGGCAAGAGGCCCTGGCATGCCCATCATACTTTCTCTCTCTCTCTCTCTCTCTCTCTCTCTCTCTCTCTCTCTCTCTCAAACAAATGAGTGAGTAAATACACAAGTAAACAAAGAAATAAAGACTATGCCTAGACAATGATGGTTGTGGGATAAGGGGTGACTCCAAGTCATTTTCAGTCCTCAGCTTGGTGATTGAAAAGTTGGTGATGGCATTGCACAAAGACAGGAGGTTGGGGAGGAAGCCTGAAGCAGAAGTTGAGGGAAGAAAGCATTTGGATCTGAGTTCCTGCTGCTTGTTGGCATGTGTTTGACCTGTACTTTTAGGGTTCTGCATTTTAGTGAGCTCATCTGAAACCAATCAATGTTAATGGCAGTGCTCTGGCTTATTCTGCTCATCACCTTGACTAGGCCATAGGATGCATAGTTCACTAGACAGTATTTGAGTGTTTCGTTTTAGAGAAAAAAAAACAGTTCCTCTTTTATTTGTAAGGAGAGAGAGAGAGAGAGAGAGAGAGAGAGAGAGAGAGAGAGAGAGAGAGAGAGAGAGAGAGAATGGGCATGGGCACACTAGAACCTCTTGCCATACTGTACATGAACTCCAGATGTATGTGCCACTTTGTGTGTCTGGCTTTACGTGGGTACTGGGGAATTGAACCTGGGTCACCAGGCTTTACAAGCAAGCATCTTAACTGCTGAGCTGTCTCCCCAGCCCTTGAGAGTGTTTCTTAAAGAGACTAGCATTGGAATGTGTGTGCTGAGTAAAACAGGTGCTCCTACCCAGTACCATCCTCTGCCTGCCTGAATTGGGGCACCCATCCTTCACCCTTATTGCTCTTGGTTCTTGGGTCTTTGGACCCTGACTGGACTCTAAACAATCAGCTCTCTGATTCTGAAGCCTTTCCTGGGTCTTCAGGGGACCTTTCAGCCTTCATATTCATAAAGATCAATGTCTTATTATAAATTACAATAAAATATAAGAGAATAATATGTTATTATTATATATGTCCATGTATTTCTGAATATGTAATATACTATGTGAATGTAGTTTATATTTATAAATATACATACATATAAAACCTTCCTATATGTATATCACATACATATCATATTGATTCCTTTCTTTTGGGGAGCTGTGATACAGTTAGCATCTTATTTATTTTAAAACATTTTCACAATTTTTAAGGAGGGGCTGGAGAGATGGCTCAGCAGTTAAGGCGCTTGCCTGCCAAGCCCAACAATCAGGGTTAGATTCCTCAGTACCCAGGTGCACAAAGTGGCACATGTGTCTGGAGTTTGAGTGACTAAAGACCCTGGCATGCTCATTCTGTCTGTGTGTCTCTTTTCTTTCTACGTCTCTCTGCTTGTAAAATTAAGAAGTATTTTTGTTTATTTATTTGCAAGGAGAGAGAGAGAGAGAGAGAGAGAGAGAGAGAGAGAGAGAGAGGAGAGAATCGACACACCATGACCTCTTGCCACTGCAAATGAACCCCAGGTTCATCTGAAATTGGCTTGGACTGTTCTTTTTAGATGCTTATTTGAAGAACTACTCATTCTATTTTGGGAGACAGTGTCCATTGATTTTCTTAGAATGAGGCTACCTTATATCTTTGGTTAATTTTTGAATCTGAAGTGTTGAAATTTGGGAGTGGACTGGCATGTCAAGCCAGAAGGGGCATGAATTAGAACAAGACTTTAAGGACTTTGGGCTCTGATTTCCTTTTTATTTATTTTTTCTCACTTTGTAGTCTCATGGTGGCCTGGAACTCACAGTGTTTCTCCTACCTCTGCCTCCCAAGCAGTGCTGGGAATTAAGGTGTTGCACCACCCTTCCCAGCAAGGGCTCTGTCTTTCAACTCAAGAAGTATGTGGTCTGTTCTCAGGTTTGGAGCTAGGAAGTCCTTGCACCACAAAGTAAAGTCAAAGTATGGCTCTGAACCTTCCACACAGTAGACATTTAACTCTGGTAATTGGGCTATATTCAGCCTCCAAACCATAGGCTCTTCTGAGTTTACCATGTAATTCTGAAACCCTGTGATGTTAGGGTTGTTCTTATGTAGCTCAAGAGAGATGACACAGAGCTGGGTTTGTCATAATTCAAAAATATCCTCAAGACCCTTAAACCTAGCAAACCTGGTTCCACCAAAATTATATTCACCTCTTTAAAAGGAAGCTGCTTTCGCTTTTACCAGTGTCTGCTCTGCCACACCAAATTTATAGTCTTAATCCCTGGTGTGTGTGTGTGTGTGTGTGTGTGTGTGTGTGTGTGTGTGTGTGTGTGTGTAAGCAACCACACTGAAAGGAAAAAATAGCTATAGGGATGTGATGTGCATAATTAGAAGGGAAATCCTCCCTTCCTGTTTTTCCTTTTTAAGTCCATAACCCACATAACCCATTAAAATGTATCAAGACTTTCCACATCACCTTTTAAAATAACATAAATCAAAATAATTGGTTTGACTCTTCCAAATGGGGATGATGTTGAAACATTTTTAGACAATATCATGTGTGTGTTTAACTCCCTGACATTCGTGTTGTGAACTAGCCCTTCAGTGTGTGGGTGAAAATTTTGATTCAAGTAAGTCTTCATGAGCTGACCACACACAGTCAGTGGGTATCAGGAAAGGAGCCCAAGACTTTGCTGCACTGGTGAGCCAGAGGAGATGCAGTGACTCAGTGGCACTTATGTCTATGGAATATCTGTGGGAAATCATACAGCATGGTAATAGCTTCAGTTATACAGCTGGAAAAATTCCTTGGGATATCACATTCTTATCTTCTTTGTTTTCAAGGCAGGGTCTCACTCTAGCCCAGGCTGACCTGGAACTCACTCTGTAGCCCAGGCTGGTATCCAACTCACCCCTGAGTGCTGGGAATAAAGGTATGCACCATCACACCGGTTTACATTCTTATCTTGCAAAGTGAACTAAAAGGAGATATTCTGAGCAGCTATGTCTCAAATCCCTCCCTGTAGGAAGCCCCATGATTCTTCTCAGTTGGACTAGAGCTGAATACACCTTTGGCTAATCTCTGTACCTCCCTTTCTTCTGGCACAAACAGAATTGCAAGTCCCCTCCCCTCAGTAATAAAAACAGTGGGGAAATGACATAATGAAATTTAAGGAAAAGTGGACAGAGTTGGAGCAACTCATACAAGAACAGAGAGACAAACACCATATATTCTCCCTCATATGAGGTTTCTAACCAGGTTTAAGCTTAAACTATAAGCAAACCTGACAGGTGAATTGAGAGACTGTCAAAGGGGATGGAAGGAATTGAGGAGGGGAGGAATGGGAGAGTGAGGGGACTTATACAATAAGCTAAACCAATAAAACCACATGATAAGATCTGTAAAGATATAACTGAGCCAAAATGAAATCATTGGGGTTCTAGCAAAACATGACTGGAGTCTCTATCAAAAGAGACAATTTTGGGCTGGGGAGATGTCTCAGAGATTAAATGCACTTTGCTTACAAAGCCTGATGGCTGGGGTTCAACTCCCAATACCCATGTGCAATGGTTAGTTTTGTTGTCAACTTGATCTTTTTAATTATCTCTGAGGATGTTTACAGGAAGGCATCCTCTCAGTAGGGGCCAGGATGTACCGTAAATATCCTTTCCTGTATGGACAGTGCAGGAAGAAAATTCTAGAGACTCAGGAAGCCATTAAGTCCGGGATAGAGTTGCAAGACCTCTGCCCTAAGGTCTATATAAAGGGGAAGGAAATTTCTCCCTTCACCCCCTGCCTGTTTGCTGTTCTGTGTGTGTGTAGTTGGTGATGGTTTTCTCTCTTCTCTTGGACCTGTGAAAGGGGAGTAGCCTCTTTCACTGTTAGGAACTTCCCCTGGATCTGTAGCTTCAATAAATCTTTTCCTCCCACAAACCGGGCCTGGTTTGGAGATTCATCCCAGGGGTGTGTAGCACATACATCATCTAGATTTCAGTGGCAAGAGGCCCTGGTGTGTCCATGACTCCCCTCTTATGGGCAAATAAATAAAACTATTAAGAAACTATTTTTACAGACACACAGGGCATACCACATGAAGATGGGAAGAAAGTGGCTATAAGAAGCTTCAGAAGGCCTGCTGACAGGTCTGCCTAAACTTTAAAAATTTAAGAAGTCATAATTATACAGTTTAAACCACCTAGTCTGTGGTACTTTGTTATGATAGCCTGTGATGGTTAATGTGTTACATGCCCATTGTCTGGGATAGAATATCTCGCTATTTGGTCACACATTCTGAATGTTTCTGTTAGTATGTTTATTGAATGAGATTAATATTTTTGGGGTTTTTTTCACAGTAGGGTCTAGCAATAGCTCAGGCTAACCTGGAATTCACTATAGTCTCAGGGTGGCCTTGAACTCATGGCAATCTGCCTACTTCTACCTCCCAATGCTGGGATTAAAGGTGTGTGCTACCATGCCTGGCTAAAATTAATATTTAATTAGTGGAATTTGAGTCAAGCAGATTGTCCATATAGGTGAGCCTCATTTAGTCAATAGAACAGAAGGGCAGGGCAGGGCTCTGGTTTGAATATGTTTTGTCTCTTCTAAAAACTCAAGCTGAAATTTAATCTCCTTTGTGAGGTACTAAGAGATGGGAACTTAATCTGACCATGACATTAGAGGTGCTGCCTTTGAGAAGTTGGTAAAATGCTAGCATGCACAAAGCTCTGGTTAGATCTCTAGCAACACATAAAATGAGGCATGGTGGCACTTACCTGTAATCCCAGCACTCAGGGGGTGGGGTGGGGTATTAGACATTTAATGTCATTCTTATCTACATGGTGAGTTTGAGGCCAGCCTGGGCTATATGACACTCTGTCAAAAAAAGAGGAAGAGTCTCTCTCTCTCTGTCTCTGTCTCTGTCTCTGTCTCTCTCTGTCTCTCTCTCTCTCTCTCTCTCTCTCTCTCACACACACACACACACACACACACACACACACACATCTTTCATCACTATGTGGTACCCCGTGTCCCATAAGACTTTGACAATAAGAAGGTCTTTACTAGATCCAATCCCTGGATCTTGGCCCATAAATATGAGTGAAAATAACTTCTATGTACCTTACCCATCTGTGGTATCATGTTATGACAAAGGGATCAGAATGAGACACTACACACATCCTATGGATCTATTTCTCTGGATAACATACAGCTGTAGCCAACTAATACAGCACATGGATTATTATATCTCACTAAGGTTTTAAAAAAATCTTAGAAAGCTACATCCAAATGTTAACAGTAATGATTTGATGGTAGAACTTGTTTTAGGTTTATTTTTTAGCTCAGCTTATCTGTACTTGTGATTTATTACCACATGTTCTTTGTGTAATGGTAATTTAAGAAAAGAGCTCCACTTAGAGGAATGTTCAAAAGCAAGGTTCAATAACATGAGTCCAGAGATGGAAGGGATATGGTGATCTGTGTTGTTAACATCACTTTTTACAAAGACTTGGATGGGACACAAATAGCATCGCATGTACTGTGACCGAAAAGAATTTAACTGGGGTTAGAGAGGTGGCTCAGGGGTTAAACACACTTGCTTGAAAAGCCTGACGGCCCAGTTTTGATTTCCTAGTACCGATGAGTGGAGCATGCATCTGGAGTTTGTTTGCAGTTGCTAGAGGCCCTGGTGCCCCCACATTCTCTGTCTCTGTCTCTGTCTCTCTCTCTCTGCCTCTTTCTCTCCCCCTTCACTCTCAAATGAATTAATGAATGAATAAATAAATACTTTTAGAAAAAGAAATTAGAACATAGTTATGATATAGCTGCTAACAATACTCCCTAGAATATAGGTAATAAAAGAAATTTGTTTTTACTGCTAATTCTATTTTAATTGTTGCTTCATTCATTTTTCTTGCAAGGTTTTTCTGAGCATTTGCTATGTCTGAAGTGGCATTAGGTACCAGAAATTTAAAATAAACAGATTCATTTCAGTTAAGAGGTGGTCACTGTAAGTGGGGAGACACTGCGGGACGATGTGATAAGGGTTCTCACAGTGCCGGCCAAGAGAGTTGTTTGTGCACATGGAAGGGTGCCAGCCCAGAGGAGATAAAGTGGAAACCAAAGATATTTTTAATACTCAGGGCAATCCTGACAGTTAATTATTTTTTAAAAATATATTTATTTATGTGTATACTATATCTATCTATCTATCTATCTATCTATCTATCTATATATATATATATATATAGAGAGAGAGAGAGAGAGAGAGAGAATGGGCATTCCAGGGCCTCTTGTCACTGGAGGGAGACTCCAGAAGCATGCACCACTTTGGCATCTAGCTTTATGTGGGTAATGGGGATTCAAATCTGGGCCTTCAGGCTTTGCAAGCAAGTGCTTATAACTGCTGAGCCATCTTCCTAGTCCTGACAGTTAATTGCTATAATTCTCATTTTGCGCATGGGTAACTGAGTCTCAGAGAGTTTATATAATTTTTCCAAGTAATTCGAGGAGTAGAAGTATGTCTGACTCCAAAGTGTATGCTGTTTCCATGTCTACTCTGCTCTCTCATGGGTTTCTCAAGTAGACAAGCAAGCAAGGAGAGTACTCTGATATGCTTTCTTTTGGCAGTGGTGAGGGGTTTGAGGTAGGGTCTCACTCTAGTCCAGGCTAACCTGGAACTCACTCTGTAGTCCCAGGCTGGCCTTGAACTCACAGTGATCCTCTGATCTCTGCCTCCTAAGTGCTGGGGTTAAAGGCGTGTGCCACCATGCCCGGCCCTTTCCTTCCTTCCAGAGAGAGAGAGGGAGGGAGGGAGGAGAGAGGGAGAATGTCATCATACTCATCAGGGCCTCTTCCCATTGCTGACTTTAGGTGGGTACTGGGGAACTGAACCTGGGTCATCAGGCTTCGCAAGCAAACACGCTTAACCACTGAGCCATCTCCCTAGTGCTGTTTGGCTTAGTCTTAACTTCCTCTACTTTTTCATTACTTCTTCGAGTTGCTACTCACCATCACTAATGTTCACTGCTTGTCATGTGCCAGCTACTGGGTGTTTGACATAGGTTCTCAGTTAGCCCTCCTGGCCTGATGAGGTAGGCTGTTGTGTTGCCCCTTTTTGTAGAAGGGAAAACCAAGGCTTTGAGAGTTGTTATATGCTGGGAAGTGGCAAAACTGGGATTTGGTCAGGAGAGGATACAGCGATGTGATAGGTCTCTTGCTCCTGGGAACACTGCACACTGTGGTGGAGGTGGTAAGCACCTTCGAACCTTGGTTCTTTGTTAATGGAGAGGTAGGGAGGCTGAGACACAAGGGGCTTCAGAGAGCTTTGCTCTGCTGCCTACATATCTTCAGGGAGTGTTAGGAGGCTGCCTGCAGGCTTTGTCATTCCTGCATTTTTCAGCTGATTTCTCTCCTCCACCTTGACCTATCTCGGGCAAGGTAGGCAAGCCGACTATGCAGGAGAGCTGGAGGAGCAGACAGCCGAGAGCTGGGGTAAAGACTGGATCTACCAGCTGCACAGTACAAGATCTTTGGGGCACATCTTGATCACTAAACACTAGAATGATGCTGGAATGTCAGAAAGCTAAGGCAGGAGGATTGCTGTGAGTTCCAACACAACCTGGGATACCTAGTGATTCCAGTCCAGCCTGGGTTACACAGAGAGACCCTAACTCAAAATAAAACAAAACTCAGCTATAAAGCCAAAGCCCGGTGCTTACTCTGAGCAAAGGGGAGCTGTATACACAGGCAGTGAAAATGAGGCCTCGGGGGAGGGTAAGTCCACAGGGACCATGCTTTGGGTAGGACATTGCACAAAGATAATATTCCGGAATTATCTCAGGAGAGATCACACAAACGCCAGTGGGAGTGGAAGTAGAGGAATTTATTAATCTGGGGTCTGGAGTGAGATCACTCTCAAAAAGTTTCGGCCTTGAGTTGAGTCTGTAATTTGGCTTTGTAGGTTTAGCCATAAGGCATGGTTAGCAAGCAAAGCTATTATGGATTTCAGAAGCAGACATGGCATTTAGCAGCTGTGATCAGCACAGAGAAATGGATACAAGGGGAAAATTCAAAACTCAGTACGTGGCAGTTTCAAGTCTCCAAACATGACGTTTCAAGACATACTTGCAGTCTATGTGGTTTACATGAGTCAAAATGACTTTGCAGAACACAAGCAATTCCCTAAAACATGCATATCAATTCTTCCTTCAGTGGGGTTGCCCTGCCCGTTGCCCAGGGCGACACTCTAACTTAGCATAAACTGTCCTCTCTGCCTTATCTTCAAGGACTCCTTTCAGCAGGGTTTTCTCAGAGACTCTAAGCTGCTGAGCAGGGAGAAGTCCAGCTGCCCTGCAATTAACTTTCAGCAGCCTTACTGGTTTCAGCTTTCTTCCCTCTTACAACTTTTAGTGATGAACCATTTTCTGTAATAAAGCACCCAAGGCTTGAAAAAATGAGTACTGGGAATCAGAACCTGTCATGTTATTTAAGCAGGACAGAGGACATAGTGCCTATCTGCTCTGATCAGAAGGGAGGGTTTGGATCAGGTTGGGACTAGTGTTCCTGAAGCTGGTGATGGTTCGGAGGCCGTGTGTGCTGATGGCACACTGTGCATCATGCTTTCATGAGGATTTTTCCCCCAGACACCTGTTTGGAGCCCTTAGGATCTATTTGGTATAGCAGGTGGGGGAGGGATTAAGATGGATGAAAAGATTCATTGCAAAGCAGTCCTGTAAACAGGATGATTTACCTTGCAAAAGAACATCTACTCAATCTGATTAACCTTTGATAGCCCTACATTTTCAGCATGTTTAAGTGAGAGATTGTAATGGTCAGTGTGTATACAGTTCTAGTGTTTGCTAAATTGATCTAAAAACATGCAAACAAATCAATTAAATCCGGCAAATATTTGCCAGATGGTCAGTAAGCAACTCTATGAAATTATTGTCTGGTTCAGTAGTTTATTTAAAAAATTTTAAATTACACATAAAATTGTTCACATTAAATTAAAAAAAATTAAAGGGCTAGAGAGATGGCTCAGAGGTTAAGGCTCTTGCCTATAAAGCAGAAGAACCTGAGTTCCATTCCCCAGTACCCACATAAAGCCAGATGCACAAAGTGGCACATGCATCTGGAGTTTGTTTGCAGTGGCTGGAGGCTCTGGCATGGCCATTCTCTCTCTCTCTCTCTCTCTCTCTCTCTCTCTCTCTCTCTCTCTCTCTCTCTCTCTCATTCTCTCAAATAAATAAAGAAAAGAAAAAGTTTAAATTAAAAAATTATTCACATTTATGGGGTATTGTGTTATATTTCACTAAACAGCGTAGTTCTTTGTAAAAAGCATGTTTTACATTCTGACTCAGCACACACATGAACATTTGCAACAAAAGTTTCATGAAACAACCCCCTATCCCATGGACTGATCCAGTATGCCCACTGAGGACGGCCTCCAGTGGGTTGGAGACGGAGGGAGGGAAATGGGAGTACCACTACAAGACTTGCTCATATAATGTATCTAATTATTGACAACAAATACGTTTTTAAAAGTTCTATGAAACGATTTTTACCTTACTAGGTAGAACACATTGTATTTTCTTTCCTTTATCTTATTTATTTGTGAGCAGAGATAAGCCAAAAGAGAGAGTATGGGCATGCCAGGGCCTCTGGACACTACAAACCAACTCCAGATGCATATGGCACTTTGTGCTTCTGGCTTTATATGGGTACTGGGGAATTGAACCCAGGCCAGCAGGCTTTGCAAGCAAGTGCCTTTAACTTCTGACCATCTCCCCAGCTAAGGAACTTGGTGTTGTTTTTTTTTTTTTTTGAACTTTCTTTTAAGACAGGGTTTTCTGTATCCCAGAATGGGCAGTAATTATGCCACAGTCTGAATGAATGCTGTGATCCCTTGAAATTTCTTCCACCAGGTTAATTAATCTATCACCTCTCTCTCTCTCTCTCTCTCTCTCTCTCTCTCTCTCTCTCTCTCTCTCTTTCTTTTTCTGGGACAGACTTCATTGAGCACAGGCTGGCCTCACTCAAACTTGCTGTGTAGCCAAGCTGATCTTCCTGTGTGCACATGCTGAATGTTGGGATTATAGGTGTGCATCAACACACCCATTTTATCTGGTGCTAGGAATTGAAACCCCCCCCCACTGAAAACAGAACTACCATATAATCTAGCTGTACCACTCCTGGGTACATACCCAAAGGGTTCTAAGTGAGCATGCCAGAGATACTTGTATATCAATGTTTACTGTGGAACTACTCACAATAGCTAAGCTATGGAATTAGCCTAGATGGCCATCAAGAAAATGTAGCATATTTACACAATGGAGTTTGATTCAACTATAAAGAAAAATGAAATTATGTCATCTTCAGGAAAATAGAGGAAACTGGAAATCATCACGTTAGGTTAAATATGCCAGACTCAGAAAGACAAATGTCAATTTTTTCTCACATATGTGAACTACAGATTAAAACATACATGCATATATGTGACATGCAAATAAGAGGAGGGCTATTTGAAAGGAAGAAAGGGACCAGCAGGAAGGAAGTGGCAAGAGAGGGTCATGAAGGGTGTATATAAGTACATATGGAAATGTCTTAATAAAACCCATGCTTTTGTACAATGAATACACACAGCCAGTTAGACCCACTGATTAGATTTTACAACTAGTTAATGAACCACAATCCTTTGCTTGACAAATACTAATTGATACATGAAGTAACTGAAATTTAAACAATTACTTGAACAGGAAAGATGACTCAGCAGTTAAAGGCATTTGCTTGCAAAGCCTGACAGTCCAGGTTTGATTCTCCAGTACCCACGTAAGCCAGACACACAAAGTGGCAAGAGGCCCTGGTGTGCCCATTCCCTCCCCGACTCTCTGTTTCTCTCTCTGCATGCAAATAAAGAAATAAAAATATTAAAAAATTGCACACATGTGCATGAGTGTGTGCATTGTGTGTGTGTGTGGGTGGGTGGGTGGGTATGGGCATGCTGGAGTCTCTTGCAGCTTAAACAAATGCGTCTGGCTTTACATGGGTGGTTGAGGAATTGAACCTGGGTTGGCAGGTTTTGTAAAAGCACCTTTAACCGCTGAGCCATCTCCTTAGCCCCATATCTGAATGAAAAAATATTTATTTATCAGACAGACAGACAGACAGGCAGACAGACAGGCAGACAGAGAGAGAGAGAGAGGAGAGAGGCAGATAGAGAATGGGCATGCCAGGGCCTCTAACCACTGCAAATGAACTCCAGATGCATGCTCCCCCTGTACATCTTGTTTTACATGAATACTGGGGAATTTAACTCGGGTCCTTAGGCTTAGCAGGCAAATGCCTTAACTGCTAACCATCTCTCCAGCCCTGAATTTTTAATCTTCTCTTCACTTACCTAAAAGATGAGTCTAGCAGCTGGTAGTGACAAGTAGATGCCTACTCTCTTTCTAGTGCCCCATCCAAATGTGCTGTCACTGGAGCCAAGAGACAAGGAGGTGAAAACATCCGTGACTTCTGACAGAGTCCCAAGAGAAACCAGGAAATACATTCCTCTCCCCTTGCTATCTGTGATCAACAGGGAAGGCACTGAAGAAGGTTGGTTCACCGAAAGCAAAGAGGGCTGGGGATGCAGCTCAGAGCAGAACACTTGCCTGGCACACTCGAGGTCCTGGGTTCAACCCCAGCATAGTGGGCAGAAAAACAAACAAGAAAACACAAAGAAATATCACACACAACCCCCCAATAAATCTTTAAAAGTTCAGAACATGTAGGATGTAGTAGCTTTTACCTGTTATCCCAGCATTTGAGAGGCTGAGGTAGGAGGATCCCTGTGAGTTTAAGGCCAGCCTAGATTACAGAATAAGTTTCAGGTCAGCCTGGGATAGAGTGAAACTCTACCTTAAAAAAAAACCAAACCAACAAAACAGTTTAGAACATAGAATGAAGCATGGTGGCACATCTGTAATCTCAGCCCTTGGCAGGGACAGGTATGAAGATTGTGAGTGTGAAGCCCACCTCCTCTACTAAGCAGATACAAGGCCAGACAGGGTTTCAGATCCCCTGACTCATAACAAAACAAATACAAGTGTAGGAGACATGCAGTTGTTAGCGTAGGAAAACTTCTTAGAAATGTCATGGCATCTTGTGGATTCTATAAGCAGACATAGACTTTCAACATCCATACCTACCTTTGTGATTTATTAACAACACAACTGTAATTAATTAATTAATTAATTAATTAATTTATTTATTTATTGGGTTTTTCTAGGTAGGGTCTCACTCTAGCCAGGCTGACCTGGAATTCACTATGTAGTCTCAGGGTGGCCTCAAACTCAGGGCAATCCTCCTACGTCTGCCTCCTGAGTGCTGGGATTAAAGGTGTGCACCACCATGCCTGGCACTATTTGTATTATTATTTGGCTTTTATAAGTGTTCTTAAGGATTAAGAAATCTAAAACCCTATTGTGTGTATTGTACCACAATTAGACTTTGAGTTATCTCTTGAATGTCGTGTATCATGGCTGACACTTGACCACACTATTGCTGAGTGTATGGTTTTCTCCTGGACACTGTAGAATGCTTGATGACTTGTGCTTCTCTCAATGCTAACCTGCTCTGGGCTGGAGAAATGAAATAAATCCTTAAGCCATCAGGACTTGATGTTTCAGTGGCTTGATAACTAAGCCACAAAGAACTTGAACTTCATTTGTTAGGGATTGAGCTATTCCAGAACACTTCACCGCACTTTGAAAAGTCAACACTGAGTGCCTGTGGCACCTTTTTTTCATAGAGAATTTGCCCAGATTTGCTTTCAAAGATGTCTTTGTTATTATATACACATAGTCTGTAGGTCCGGTCTGCTCTTGAGGCCTTGTTGGGTTCCCTTCATCAGTCAATCACTTTAATTAAAAATGGCTGCAGCTGTAAGAACTCTTGTCTGCTATATTTGCAACTGTTCTCCCATATATAAACGTACCCTCCAATGCACCAATGCAAAGGTGGGGTGAACTCCCTTTTTGTGGGAGAGGTTGGTGGGTAGGTGAGGAATTGATATCAAAGAAATGCCTTCAAGTGTACTAATTTATTAATAAATATTAGGTGTTTGTGTAAAAAAGTATTGTGATGTTGAGCTAGGACTTGTGGCACATGCCTTTAATCCCAGCACTCGGGAGGCCGAGGTAGAAGGATCACCAGGAATTCAAGGCCACCTAGAGACTACATAATGAGTTCCGGGTCAGCCCTAGGCTAGAGTGAGATCCTACTTCAAAACAACAACAACAAATATTGTGTTGTTGAATCAGATGTCCCCCATAAACTCATGTGTTTTCAGTGTTTGGTCCCCAGCTGGTGGCAGTTTGGGAGGTGGAGTCTTGCTGTTGGCTCACTCTCCTGCTGCGGTTTTTCACCTGCTGTTGCAGAAGTGAAGTCCACCCTCTGTTCATGCCATGCTTTCCCCTGCCATCATGAAGCTTCCCCTCAAGACAGTAAGCCAAAATAAAAACTTTCCTCCCATCAGCTGCTTTTGGTCAGGTGCTTAGTAAGGAAGGGAGGAAGTATAAATGAGTTCACTTACCAAGGAAAGTTAAACTGCAAAAGAAGATCGTAGGCTTTCTGAAAGGAGCTTGAACTTCTAAGAGCCCAGTATTTGGATGAGGCCCAGGTAAGGGCACAGGACTCTTAGACTTATATAAGGGGTGTGTGTGTACACAGTACAACTGTTCTTACATTGACTTCTCATCACAGTGCTCAGACTCATGAGAAATCTCAAGAAATAAGATTGAAGAGATATCCAAAATAAATAAGGCCCTGAAGATTTATTTAAGTTTATGCCTAATCATTGTATTCCATCTGAGTATTAGAGCTGATGAACTCGGTGGTGACAGGCAATGAGCAGTGTCCTAAGCCTGAGAGGCCACAGATCCCAACTGCTCATCCTGTCCCCAATGCCTTTGTCACCCTTCTCCTTCTTGCTTGCTAAATATATTTGGATTTTCATCTGAGTGGTAAGGTTCCTTGGTCTTGTTACTTTAAGCAAATGATGACACTCTCTCTCCCCTTTGCCAGGCTTCTTTTAGCGGCGGAGCTGGGGATTAGAATTTAGATACAACCCATCAAATTCCTATGTACCTCAGAATTTAAGGAGTACCTGAATTCTTGTCTATAAAGTTAAAGAATTAAAATTATAGACTACCAGAGGATAAGGTATAATGGGAGACTTTATTTAAGAGAGAATGGGGAGTTACAGAGATCTCTAGCCACCAGTGTAGGGAGAACACGTGAGAGAGGGTTTAACAAAATCTATGCTGTTCAGCCAAACAAGCAGAAAAAGGAAAGATAGCAGAGGGCTCCCATCATGAGGAAAAAGGTTTATGTGGGAAAAATCTGGAGCCTTCCTAAGGCCTGGAGATTCAAAAGTCCTTCTCCTAAAACTCCATATGCAGAAATAAGAGGCTGGACTTTGTTTCAGTGACTTTTTAAAGACCTCCACCAAGGATCCATATGGAACCCCGCAGAGAGTGGCAGGATGAGCGGGGGACCCATGGCCACAGCCATTCAATCAACAGGGGATGGGCCAGTGAGACAGAAACCAATGAATCTTGACATGAGGACCCCTAAGCTCACAACACTGAAGCAGCCTCAATACTCACCCACCACGACTCAGGGAACTGAGCGGAAGAGGGGGCGGAAAGATTGTGAGAGCCGTGGTGGGGGAGAATATCAGAGACTTGGCAACCCTCAGTAACAACACACTTGGGTCATGAGAACCCGGCTGAAGACTGGGCTATCCATGGTCCCCTACCACAAAGACTGATACAGACGGCCCATGGAGGAGGATATCCAGCTGACTGGGGATGGGGAAGGGGGGCAACGGGGAATTGGGGATAACAACTCATGGTTGGCCCACTAATCAATGTAACTCATTATGGACAATAAAGAAGAAAAAAAATAAAGACCTCCACCAGGTAAGCCAGAGAGACAGCTGGTTGGTCCATACCTGACCAATCAGTTTTAGCATCTAGGTTTGAACTCTAGCTAGACACACCTCCCACTCAAGGGGAGGAGCACTATGGAACTTGCCTGAAGGAGGTAACTGTGGCATTCTGATGTCTGTGCTTCTCTTGCAATTGGAAAGGCACATGTATGTGGTCATTTCCAGCCAAACCTACAGGAAGAAGTGTGCTAAGGACACTTCAAAATGCCTTTGCTTTCCCAATAAAGGGGGAAACATGGGGCTGGTATTTCTTTTTCTCATTCATCCAGCATTGAATGTAGGATGTGGTAACTGTCTTCGACACATAGGAGGAAGCCTATGTGTAAGGACCATAGCAGAGGAGTGAGATGGGAAAGGAGCCCCTGTGCTGGTGCTGGAGGCCCTGGCATGCTCATTCTCTCTCTCTCTCTCTCTCTCTCTCTCTCTCTCTCTCTCTCTCTCTCTCGTTACCTTTTTCTGTCACTCAAATAAATAAATAAATAGATAAAATATTTAAAAATTAATAAGGCCCGGCATGGTGGCGCATGCCTTTAATCCTAGTATTTGAGAGGCAGACATGGGAGGGGATCGCTGTGAGTTTGAGGCCAACCTGGAACTACAAAATGAATTTCAGATTAGCCTGGGGTAGAGTGAGACCCTACCTTGAAAAAAACAACAAAAAAATTTAAAATATATATATATAGTAAGTAAAGGAAGAACACTTTGGCTGTTTGAATATTTACAGTATTTAAATTTGATTAACAACATTGGATTGCTAACGTGACTTGATTTTTTTTGTTTGTTTGTTAGTCTAACACTGTAGCCCAGGCTTGCTTGGAACCTACGATGTAGACCAGGCTGACCTCAAACTCATGGCAGTCCTCCTGCCCCAGCCTCTTGAGCTAAACAGCACACCTCTTTTCTTCTATTAGTGTACTAGTTTTGTGTTTTTCAGAGAACACTATCTCAAAAACCTAAAAATGTTGTTTTGGTCTTTTAAGATATTTAAACCCTCCTCTCATCAAATTTACTTTTTATTACTTGTAAACTACTTGTACTCTTTGTTACTTGAGAAAGTCCAATTTCAACTTAACCTTTGTCTGAAAATTCCAAACTATAAGAATATACTAAATTTTGCTGCATTGGGTTGGAGAGATGTCTCAGTGGTTAGAGGCACTTGCTTGCAAAGCCTGACAGCCCAAGCTTGATCCCCAGTACCCACATAAAGCCAGTTGCACAAGTGGAGCATGCATCTGAAAATCATTTATGGTGGCAAGAAGCCCTGACACACCCATTCTCTCCCTACCTCTCTCCTCGTCTTTTACCTCCCTCTCTGCTTGCAAGTAAATAAATAAAATAAAAATAAAAGTTTCACTGCATAGAAAAGGTGTTTGGATAAAAATGAGCATACTGAGAGTAAGGAGTTAGAAGCTGATAGCTCCGGCCACTGCAGGATCTTTGAAATAGCCTTCCGTTTTCTAGAAGCATCACTTGCATAAGGATCTCATTGACCGTGGTGTTGTGTTGACCTTTTATAGATAAAAGCATGAGGATGAACCTAGCAGATGGTTTCAGAGAGAGCAGTTGGATGTCAGGAACATTGGTATTGAATCTCTAATAACTGTACATTTCCCAAGGATCACAGCTTTAGCTCTCATCTGTTTGTAACCAGTGAGTATCAAAAACGTTAAACTCAAAACACATCCAGAAAGGATTTCTCCACATGGCTTACCAACCCCAAACCAAGAAAGCCATCATGCTCTGCAGGATGCAATGAGACTCTAGACATTTCACAACACTTCCTTCTGATTGATATTCAAGACAGTGTGAAGACTGAGCAAAACATTCTTCCCTTTAACACTAACTCAAGCGGATGATGTGACCCCAGAGAACTTCTCCTTCCTCACTCTGTCCATACCACGAGCCTCAGAGCAAAAGCTGTTCTTAGCAGGCCCTCAACTCAAAACTTTAAAGCAGACAGAACGGAAAATGATTGTGATTTATATTTACTTTCAATGCACACAGCTACATTGACTTCATTTTCAAGGTTGCCAGTTTTTGGAAAACCGTCCTAGAAGCTTGTTTATTGAACACTGTGTTCCTTTTCATTTACGCATTTACTTAGCCTCCTGGCCACAATCTAACTATAGTCCAAGGCACATCTCCTGGATCTATTTTGGAACTTTCAATCTTGGCACCTTTCCTGGTTAATCAGGCACATTTTGATTGCCACAATAGTTACCATAGACTGAAAACCCCCACCCTTAGTATGTGCTGCTTGGTTTGATTTTAATTGTTATATATTCTAGGATGAATATGGAGAGAAAAGGAAGAACACATCACAAAGGGTTTTAACGAAGGTCTTATTGGAAAGATCAAGTCTTTTCATTCAATGTGTATTTGGAATTTTCTTGCCTTATGTAACTACATGAACTTAAAGCAACTATATAAAAGTGACCACATAGGGCTGGGGAGATAGCTCAGCAGTTAAAGCACTTGTTTGCAAAGCCTGGTGGCTTGAGTTCTATTCCCCAGTACCATGTAAAGCCAGATGTAAAAGGTTTCAAATGTGTCTGGAGTTCATTTGCAGGGGTAAGAGACCCTGGTGCACCCACTCTCTGTTCTCTCCCTCCCACTCTCCCTCCCTCTCTCTCTCTCCCTCTCAGACAAATAAAATTAAAAAAATAAAAGTAACTACATAAAGGCATAAAACAACATGCTGAGCTCTATTATTAAGCCTCACCAAGAAGACAAGTATTTTGCACAGCATATTTTTTGCAAGGGAACAGCAAGGGGTAGGGAAGGGGTTCATTATCCCAATTTCTAAGGCACATTCAAGACCAGCTGTGGTCATTATATTCATTCCAGATAAACTTCACAAATGCCTTGGATGGAGCAGTTACATGATCACTGTGACAGCACAATCAATTTCACGGTTCTAGTGCATCATTTACTTCCTTGTTGCGGGGATAAAACACCAGAGCAGAAGCTGCTTACAGAAGGAAAGGGTTTATTTTCGACTTAGTTTCCAGGGGAAATCCATCATGACTAGGAGAGCATGGCGGGAGCAGGAGGCCTGAGTCACATTGTCACATTAGTGGGAAGGAAGTAGAGAGACTGATGAATGTAAGCAGGGCTGGGCTGTAACACCTCAATACCCCCCCACCCCCTTCAGTGATATACTTCCTCCAGCAAAGCTCCATCTCTATCCAGAGGCTGCAGAGAATGCAGCGCTAATGGAGGCTTATAAAACACCTGCCAAGGCTCAGGGAGCATTGTGGAAGGGGCAGTGGTGGAAAGATTGTAAGAGTCACTGGGTGGGAAGGAGTATCTTGAGGTATTGACACCCCCCCCACACAGAGACTGACTCATGATGTATTCATAACCCCCCATGGTGAATATCAGTAATACCACTGAAGAGGCCCTCAGTGGAATAGGGGCAGGGAAGAAGGGCTGTAAGAGGGTAACACGAAGGGATTTATTCATATAGTAAAGCACATAATTAATAAAAAATATTAATAATAAACAAACAAACAAAACCTGTTCCACAAACCTTCCCAAACAGAGCCACCAACTAGTGATAAAGTATTCAAAGCTACAAGTCCCTGGGGAGGGGGGGCACATTTTACAGTGAAACCACCACACCTAGTGTCCAGCAATGCCATTAGTAGAGCTAAGTTAGTGTCTCAGGCCTTTGAGGGCCTCTCAAGAAGTATCTTTTTTTTGTATATTTTTTCATTTATTTGCAAGCAGAGAGAGAGATAGAACAGAGACAGAGAGAATGGATGCAGCAGGGCCTCCAACAGCTGCAAACAAACTACAGATGATCGTGCCACTTTGTGCATCTGGCTGTACATGGGTACTGGGGAATCCAACTTGGGTCCTTAAGATTTGCAGGCAAGCACCTTAACCACTAAGCCATCACTCTAGCCTTAAGAAGTGTCTTGACTACATACTTGGATGACCATCTGAGATACGAGCCAGCAAGCATCTTTAATTATCAAACCATCTCTCCAGCCTGAGAAAGTTCTTCATAGTTGCTGCCTTGTTTCTGTAGAATTCATTCTAGCAGAAAGAATGCCTAGGACCAGTGCTTGCTTCTGTCAAAGAGAGGGAACACACCCAGAGTGAGCCGAAGATTGTAAAGAGTCACATGAATGGGAAGTCATTTGCTAGAGACCCTTCATGCACCTTGCATTGAGTTTGGTCAGGGGCTTGCGGTGGGGTCCCACAAAGGCTGGAACACTGACTGTGAGACAGATTCCTGAGGAACAGCTGCTGTGCAAACTGGCTCTGGTCAAGGCTTCCATTGTGCGTGGGGAGAGGGGGATCGCAGGTGAGCCTTTGAGTGTGGTCTAAGAAAGATCTGGATGATTGCATATACACACAGGTCTTTTCTCCTGGTCTCTGGAGAACCTTAACAAGTCGCTAAAGCAGCTGGGAGCCAGTGCTGTAGGCTTAGTGTCTATTTCTGCCACTTACCATCAAGGAAGTCCTATTCAGGTTAGCCACACTCTGAGACTGTTTTGTCATATGTTAACAGGCACGGGCATCAGTGTAGTTATTGTATTCAGTGCCAGGGCTGGGTTGAAGCTGGAGTCCTAGGGTTCAAGTTCACTCTCAGGTGTCCACCCTGCACAACCCTGAGGGCAAATGGCATCTGGCTGTCTCTCATCTCACCTTGGTCAGGGGGCCCTGAGTGTATATAGCACACATCAGAGTGAGCATTGGACAGAAGAGCCCATATCTTGCCCGTTTGTGACCTCTGTCAGGACAGGGGCCCTATAGTTTTTAATCTTCTTTTTATCTTTATGTTCCCTGACCTCCAGTGCAGGGCTGAGAGCCAGGAACCTAGAAGATTCCCAATAAATATTTAATGCATGAATAAATATTCACTTAGTGACACAGGCCAATCAAGCGAGGATAAGAAAATAAACATGGGGTTTCAAAAGAATCTGCCTCCCGACAGAAAAGTAGCGAGGTATAAAGAATATTTGTTGTGTTCGTGTATCCAGAGAAGATCTTGCCCTGGAACAAGGTCAGTAAAATCTCTTTTGTGGTGTGTACAAGGATGGAGTGTGTTTCGCTTACGATCAAACTGTTTATAACTTGAAATCAAAATCAAAGTCTGACACCTTGACCTTGGAACAAATCCATAGTTCCAAACACAAAACTCCAAAGGAGAAAAACACTCCTCTGACATCCATCCTAGAAAGAATTTTTTAAAAGTCCTGCAACAGGACATTTAAAAAATATATAAAATTTAAAAAAGATATAAATGTCATACTAGAGTTAGATTTGGAGTTGCCAAGTTACATAAATATGATTTTTGTTCTTCAAGGAAGAGTCTTATCTTTTTTTGGGGTGAGGGAATAATGTGTATGTACCCTAAATCAGTATCCATTTGGAAGAGTGAATTTGTAGCACAGAATTTGCAACAATGAATTTAGATTTTTTAATTCTAACAGTTTAAATTTCAGAAACAAAGAGCTAGAATTTTTTTTTCCTCTAGGTATAGAAAGATAGTGGCTCCCGTTCTCCCCCCCCCCCCCAAATCCAGACTGTCAGAAGGAAGTGGGTTGGTGACTCTAACAGGCTTGGCTGTTAGGTGTGAGCAGTTCTGTACTGGCTTGTTTGCACTCAATTAGACCTGAGTTTGGCAGAGAAAATGGTTCATTTAAAAGATTATTTCTCATTTATTTGCAAGCTAAGAGAGAGAGAAGGAAAGAGAGAGAAAGAATGGGCAATGCTAGGACTTCTTGCTACTGCAAATGAACTCCAAATACAGAAGCCAGTTTGTGCATCTGGCT
>PVHP010000742.1:0-59372 GCA_004024765.1 Zapus hudsonius
GTTTTGGGGGTAAAATTTACAAACCTATTGCCAAGTGTCATCCTCCAACTCGCTCTATGCCCACGTAGGCAGCCTTCCACCACAACACACGATTATTTCTTTTTCATTCCAAAATGCCTGCGTTTGGTTTCTTGACCTATTTAAGAAGGCTCTCAGCTAACCTGCGTGGTTCTGTGAAATGTCAATTTTCAGCAGCAATGCCTCCCCCAGAATCTTCCTGAATTCAGAAGAAATCACGGAGGAGGATGGAAAAATGCAGGAGCAGTTGGGGGCGAGATGGAAATGCTTCTGAATATGGTGACCCGCTGAGAGAGGCGATCCACAGCCCATGAAATGGGGCTGGTTTTCTAGATCCCCTGTTGTTTAGTTTTGTCTCCCACGAAACAAACAAAACTGCACAGCATCGTATGAGGCCTCACACTCATTTTATTCCCCCCATTATGCCAAGGAGATACAAAATGAGGTGATGCTAGAAGGAGCCTTTGCCGGGGCCCCTATGAATAATTGTTTATGCATGTTCTATCAGAAAGGCAGCCATTGGGCAGTCCTTACCTGTCTCACACTGGAATGTCCTCCGTGAGGGACCACTGAAAATGGATGCTCATTCCACACCCTCCGAGACCTGTTTCAATATTGTAAACTTGCAGACAACTGTGACTTCTCCAGCAGTAGGGCCTTCTTGCTGCTTTAACCATTTTGAATGGCAATATTCAAGTTGCATAGTGAATTTCTTCGCAAATACTGAATGCACTTGAACCATTTCCTGGGCAGTTCGGGAATGTCGCCTGTCTCACATTGCTGAAATGGCTGGGCCCCAAGCCTTCCTGGAATGGTAGAATTTACTCTTTCTAGTTTATGAAACACTTCGTTACAACTTGATTTTGACAATACCTTTTGTTGTGGATGCCTACGTGAAATGTCCACCATAGGCTGGCACCTGTGTTTGCAAACTCAGTCTGCAGCTGGTGGTGCTTTCTGGAAGGATGTAGAACCTCCAGGAAGTGGAGCCATGCTGGGATAGGCATGAGGTTTTATAACCAGGTTCTACTTTATGTCCATGCTCTGCTTCCTGACTGAAGACACCATTTGATCAGCTGCTTCATGCTCCTGCCACCATGCCCAATCCTCCATGATGGACAGTAACCCTTCTTAAACCGTGAGCCCAAACCCTTCCTGGAGCTGCTTTAGACAGCTAATTTGTCACAGCAATGAGAAAAGCAACACACCTTCCTTTTTGATTGATACCTACTTTGGGCAAGCTGTGATAGGCCGAGCAGGGCGCAGTGGAGCGAAAAGGCTGCAGCTGAGTCTCCTCTGCACATCTCACCACGCTCACCAGCTGCCCTGCTCAGCACTTTAGACAAGGAAGCCGAGGTCTTCTGACCGTATCCACTTGCCCAGAGTCACATCAGTGGTGAGGGACTTGAAATTAGCCTAGTTTGCCTTGTGAGTCCGGCTCCCCTCACACATATATATTATTTAAATTTTTGTTTTATTTATTTGTAAGCAGAGAGGTAGAGATACATAGAGAGAACCAGAGAGAATGGGCACATAGGGCTTCTAGAAGATGCAAATGAATTCCAGATGCATGTGCCCCTATGTACATCTGGCTTATGTGGGTAACGGGGTACTGAACCCAGGTCATTAGGCTTTGCAGATAAATACCATAACCACTGTACCATCTCTCCAGCCCACATATTTCTTCTTTGAATGTGTGTGTGATGTATGTTTGTGTGAGCACATGTGTGCCATGGCACAGGAATGGAGGTCAGAGGGCAGCTTCAGGGGTCAGCCATATCTTCCACCTTGTTCCAGGCGTGGTCTCTTGTTCACTGCTGTGCTCCCCAGGCTATCTGGCCTGTGAGCTCCAGGTTCCGGCTCTGTGTGGGTCCTGGCCTCACATCTGTGTGGCAAGATCTACCCACAGAGCCATTTTACCATCTCCATCTTTTCTTTTTCTTTTTCTTTTAATTGCCCATAAAGAGTTACATTATTTAATGGGCAAACAATGAGTTGTTATCCCCTGTTCCCCAATGCCCCTCTTCCCCATCCCCCATCTTTTCTTTTTCAAACTCACAGAAGTCATTGGAAGGATGCAATTGCTGGTTGAAAGGGCCCAAAGGCTGCTGCAGGTAGGATAAGAGCCTCTCCTGCTGCAGGGGTCCACCGAGTAGCATGCTGGGAAGGTGTGGATGGTGTTGGTCTTGCACACAGCAAGAGCTGGCCGGGAACGATGGGCCCTCTCACTAGCGTGCCCGCCCAGGTCACCTTCGCCTTTTACTTTGCCGCTAAAAGTTTTCTGGGAGACAGAAACATCTACACCAAGCCTAATCTCCTCAGGCCCACTTGGCTGTCCCTTGAGGGAGGCCTTTCTGTGAGCCTTAGAGTGCATATCCTAAGAAGCCATCTGCTTTTCTTCCTAGACTGTCAGTGTTCAGATGGTGATGTGGCCAGATCACCAGCAGCCTGAAGTGATCTGAAATCCATAATTCGTCACACAACTGATCATGCTGACGCAACTCTTCCCTTAATGCAGGTAAAATATTTGCACCATAGCAATGAAAAAAATGCAGCTGTACATGGTGCCACATGCCTTTAAGTCCCAGCACTCAGAAGGCAGAGGTAGGAGGATCACTGTGAGTTCCAGGCCAGCCTGAGGCTACATAGTGAATTCCAGGTCAGCCTGGACTAGAGTGAGACCCTACCTCTAAAAACCCTCCCCCGCCAAAATAAGAAAGAAAGAGAGAGAGAGAGAGAGAGAGAGAGAGAGAGAGAGAGAGAGAGAGAGAGAGAGAGAGAAACTGCACCATCTATAATGAAGTCAACTGCTCTCCAGACTTTTTTCTCTCTAAGCTGATGTCACAGGAATGACTTTTCCTGAGGTGACCTGAACACCAGACAGGGCACAAACACAGACCAAAGGACAATTATACCAAAACCAGTTTGGTGAACCAAAGAGTTTATTGGGGTTACTTACAGAGCAGGGTGAGGGGTTGCTTCCAGGAGCAGTAGATGACTCAAATGCACTAGATCACAAGAAATCTCCTCCCATCCTGGCTGCTTCACCTCCAAGGCCGCTGCATCACCAGGAATCTGCATCTCTGGACCACACTCCAGTTGGAGTCTAGCAGCTCCATTGGAGGGTCTCTCAGCCCCAAGCTGTTGTTTTCCCTTTATATAGCTTTAGGGTGGGGTCTTGCAACCCTTTCCCAGACTTGTTGACTTCCTCTGTCTCTGGAATTTCCTCCCTACACTGCCCTCCCAGGAAGGGATGCTTGTTTCCAGCTAACATGACTTCCTGAATCCCCTAAACTTCCTCTCTCTTCAATTTGGAGGAAATCTGCTATACAACTGTGTTCCTTTATTTCCACACATTCCCTCAAGATGTACTGGGGGCATGATCAGAAACATGACATCAAGCATGACACCAGGGCTGTAGGTGCAGAAGCCTTGATCACAGGCCTTCTTAGAAGAATAATCAAGAACATCATGTGTAGGAGATCACAATGGGGCTCTCAAGAACCAGCACAACTCAGGGGGACAGGGATGGTCACTCCTCCTTCCTGGAAACTCTAGGGCCACCCCACCCCTGGGGGCTCCATCCACACCCTTTGCTACCTCTGTTCAGGGAGCTGCGACCAACTCCATAAGCCGAGTCTGAACGACATGCTCCTGTCCATTAAGATCTCTGTGTTGAGGACAGAGATGAGGTTTCGGTTAGAAGTACTAACCAAAGGCCTGAGTACTAAAGGAGAAACTAGTTATCAGAATAATTTGAAAATGGCAACAGGCTGAAGGAAGATCTTTAAAAGTCAGAGCTGAATTCTTCTACTGGGCATCTATCCTCAGGGCTCCTCATTTCAGCACAGAAACATCTGCACAATTATGTTTGTAGTGGCTTAATTCATAATAGCTAGGAACTGGAACCAACCTAAATGCCCATCACTGGATGAATGGATTGTGATACGTGTACACCATGGAAGTTTACTCATCAGTGAGGGAAAATGATACAATAAAATTCAAAGAAAAGTGGACAGACTTGGAGCAGATCATACTTAGTAAACTCACACAAGAAGAGAGACAAACGCCATATATTCTCCCTCATCTGTGGTTCCTAAGCAGGTTAAGCTTGAACAGTAAGCAAACCTGACATAAGATTCAGGAGACAAACAAAGGGCATGGAAGGTATTGAGGGGTTGGAGGGGATGGGACAGAGAGGGTGATATACACTAACCTAAGCCCACAATAAACCGACATCATAGAATCCTTTCTTCTGTACAGTAAGTCCCTGAGGTAGCTGGGGGCACCTTTTGGTACCAAGGGCCCAAAGAGGGTGGGTGGAAGCCCTTGGCTCCCTGTCCCAGTAAGTAGTTACTGCCCACAAGGAGCTGTTTATCAATGTGATCTACAGGGTCCCCAAAACAAGAAAAGCTTTTGTCACAGCTCCTGAATACCCACCTTAGGCCAAAGATAAGACCCTATTGCTGAAGATTCCACAGACTGCTGTCATGCAACACTGAGAGACCCTGCTGAATCCGGAAATGAAACACACTGCTATATGGCACAGAGAAGCAAGACAAGAAGTGCCCATCTGTGCATTAGTGGTGCTCAACCTAGGTGGGTAATCAACAGCTGGTTAATTGGCTATGAGATCCGCTCAGAGGCAGGGAACCCCTGACTGGTACAGGGATCCAAGGCAACTTTGTATGGAGACCAAGAACCCCATCTCCAATGGGAAGTCCTCACTAACCATAGGTCTTCAGAAAGGCTACACCCTTTAAAATCTTGCCAATTTAAAAATATTTGTCTCATTTAACCATTAATGATCTCACTCTCCCCTAACTCACCATCTAGAGCCCTAACACAATCTTATAGGAAGTGGCGTGATGAGCAAAAGAGCTATTCCCACAGCAAGGCAGAGAGATCCTAGGGAAGGATCATGGAGACAGACACCAAGGGTGCCCAAAATAGTCCAAAACACAAATCCAGAGACTCTTAAGAATCTAAAAAATCTGCAAACTTTAAACTCACCCACCATGCCTCAGGGAAATTTGTGGAAGAGGGGGCGGAAAGAATGTAAGAGCCTTGGTGGGGGAGAATATCTAATGCATAAAGGGGTGCGACGTCCTGGTTTTTAATGGTTTTCTCTAATAATATATAAAAAAAGAAATACAGGGGAGGTGTATAACTGTGAGAGATAACAATAAAAAGTTTTTTAAAAAAGTCAGAGCTGAGCCCAGTGTGGAGGACGGCCATGAGTTCAAGGCCACCTTGAGGCTACATAGTGAATTCCAGGTCAAGGTCAGCCTGGGCTAGAGCAAGACCCTACCCTGCAAAAACAAAACAAAAGTCAGAGCTGTACACCTGCCGATCTGGCAGCTGCATGTTAAAGTTTACAAGACAAGAAGAGAATGAGGGTGCCCCCAGCCCCCCCCCCCACTTCTCTTTTGGTAAAACACACCTCTACAGACTTTAGGGTAGACTTCTTTTGGGAGATGCAATCGAGTCCTTTTATTAAAGCTATAGAATTCAGAAATTGTCATGGATACATTTATAAAGGCTTTTTTTTCTATTTGATTAAAATAATCATATAACTAGAACTGCTAAAAACCTGGAAGGAAATTTAAGGTATAATTATTTCAAAATGGAAATACCTTGGAGGAATGTGTAAATATTTTGAATTAATCTTTCATCTCCATTTCTGTGCATGACTTTACTATAAATCATGACACAGTCACTCCAGGAAACTGGCAGAGTCCCACAGTAACAAGAAACCACACGTTCACACGTAGGCAGGTATCTGTCATTTGTCTAGTAACTGAACCTTTTAATTGCATGAAGAATTTTGAATAGAAATATTTAAACTGAATAAAGATGAAACTTAAAAAAAAATCAAAGACGGAAGTAGCCTGCACAATAAAAATTACAGCAAGCACACAAAAGGCATTTTAAAAACTTACCCAGAATGCCTTGCTTGGATAGTTCATGGTGTCTTCTTATAGAAACCAGAAGCTGGGATGGAGAGATGGCTCAGTGTTAAAGGCACTTGCTTATAAAGACTAGAGGTAATATTTGAATTTTAAAAGTCAACTTTCTGTACAGAGAAGACCAATGGACGTGATTGTGACGCTCTTCCCAAGATGTCCCCAAATCATGAAGACGTGGACATCCTAACCTGAGGTTGACCTTCTTGGCAATTAGGACCATGGCCAATGTGTTCAAGTGAGGACCTAGTGGATTAGGGTGGCATGGAACTCCAATGTGACCCACCAGTCTCCTAGGAGAAGACGACAGAAAGACAGACAGAAGGAAGCAGACAGAGCATGTGAGCAGGGACACCAAGGGCTGTTAACAACCAGCAGAAGCTGGGAAGAGGTGAGCAGGAGCCTTCCCAGTGGGGAGAGAGTAAGTTTCTGCCTGAGGCACCCTACTTGTGGCCTTAGGAAACTGGCAGTCACCATGGGCCACATGTGGTCACCGAGTGCCTCGTGGCCACTTCACCGGACAGAATGGCTTTATCAGTCCCTGCGACTCCTACCACCATCTTATGACACAAACCTTTTCTCCAGTTGCTTCTTTGAATTAAAACCAAGAACCAATCATCCCAGTTCTAGAGTGATTTCAACACATATTTCCACTGTGTGTATGTACGTATAATTTTTGTTTTAAAGGTAAATGACTCATTAGCAACAATTCCTGTGCAATCAGAGTCTGGCCACCTCTCCGTGTTCTAAAGGACGGTGGACAAGCACGTAGAACCGTCGCTATATAACTGAACTAAGAGCTTGAGGTCTGAATGGACAAACCTAATGTTGTTTCAGGATCAGAAAGTCCCCGTAGTTGAGAGATGCTATTCAAAGTCACTCAATAGTGAAGAAACAAGTGTGATGAATTGGGCTTCATGAAGTATTCATGAGCTCTCATTTAACGCTAATTTATAAAAAAATAAAAAAAAAAAGGCCTGTGTTAAATGATTTTAAGACTCTGGCTCAGACGGACAAGCATGAAAAATTAAAGTTCAGAGGAAAGTTCAATCCAAAATCACATAGTCAAATTGTACAAGAGTTCAGCATTTATACCTTTTCTTACAAAGAACATCTCTAGCTTGCAACATTAAAATAAAACATTAAAAGCAATTTTTATACTATATTTAATCAAATGTTAAGGAGCCTTTGATCCTTAACAACAAAATCATGTTTTTCTAACTGCTTTTTGCATGCTAGGCAAGTGAAGGGCATATCTCTAAAGTGGCTAAAACAGTTCTGAGTGTCACTACAAGGCCTGTACAGTGACATTAGCTATATGATAAGTGCTTTTTTTCCCCTTGAGGTAGGTTATCACTCTAGCCCAGCGTGACCTGGGTTTCAGGCTAGCCTGGAACTCACAGTGATCCTCCTAGCTCTGCTTCCCAAGTGCTAGGATTAAAGGTGTGTGCCACCACGCCTGGTCCTAATAGTGCTTTTAAACAGCGCTTTCGTTTGGAATTGCTTCGTTTTTCAAATGTTGTGTTGTGGAAGTCAGGCTATATATACCCACCTACAATCTATTCTGATGACTTTAGTTGTTGGTTTAATTGAAATAGTTAATGGGATAGTATTTTCTGAATAGGACAGAAGATACTCTGACAACTAGATATAAATGTGCAAATTCACTCACATCTAAAAGTAACCAATGCATTTTAAAGAAAAACGATCAGCTCAGCTAAATTAATAAGTTTCCAACTCATTCCAGTAAACTCAATTTAAAGAGCTTTCATTTGAAAAGAATCAGTAATTCAGAATCTTAATTGGTTTTAACTAGCCTTAAGGGTTTATTGGAGGGATGCTCTGTGTATGCATATGTCTGTGGATTCACGTGTGTGGGAGCATGGATGTCTGTGTGGAGGCTAGAGGAGAACCTCGGGTGTTGTCCACGGGAAGGGGGGCATACTTCAAACTCAGGGTTAACTGGGCCTCTCCAGCCTTCACACAGGCAGCCAGCACTCTTACTTGCTGAACCATCTCCTGAATGTCCCTCCCCTCCCCACTCCCCTGCTGAGCTAGACTAGCTAGCCGATGAGCTCCAGGGGTCCCCTCTCCATCTCCTCAGTGTTGGGATTACGGGTGCATGCCGCCACACCGGTGGGTGCTAGGAATTGAACTCGGGCCCTCATGTTTGCAAGTACTTTACCCACTCCAACCCCAAATAGCCTTAAGCTTTTAAACAAGACATTTTATTAGAAACTTTAAGAGGCATGCAAACTTGAAAATAGTTCATTAGGTCTCCTATAAGATATCTAGTGGATGGACAATGGAAGGAGAGGCACTAGATCCCTCAAGCTGCTGTTTCCTAAGCTTTGGCAGGGACAGAACTTGCACTGTCCAGTGAGAGGCAGAGGTTAACTGGGAAAGGAGGGTGGAGAATGATGGTGTCAGCGACTTCAGGCTGCTCTCACAGAATACTACAGAAATCTATTCCTGAGTTCCAGAGGCTTGGGGAGTCCAAGGTCATGGTGCTGGAAGACGTGGTGCCTGGTGAGGGCCCACTTTATGGTTCATAGACACTGTTTCTTGCATCCTGACTGATAGAAGGGGTAAGGGAACTCCCTATGGCCTCTTTTCCAAGGGGACTAATTCCACTTAAGAGGGCTCCAGTTTCATAATCCAATACTTGCCATAGGCCCCACGGTCTAAAGGATTTCAATACTGCACAGAAGTCCTGGAGGGACACAGTCTACTGCAGGGAATTGATCAAAGACAGGCCGACGATGCTGGCAAATTGTGATCCCTTCTGCCCACAGGAGAGTTCCAAGTCCTAGAAGCTTCTTTTTCCCGCATCCAACATTTCATTGGAATGTTGTGCAGGCAAAACAATGATTACATTCATTTATTTCCATGTTCACATGCATTAAGATATTCACAATAAAAAGCTGGAAAATGAAGCCATATACATGGCATGGTCTCATTTTTCTTTAAAAACAAGACATGTTAGGTAGAAAATAGTTTAATGATGTACACCAGGATGTGAGACGGTAAACTAATGGGGAATGATTTTTACTTTCTTTAGTATTCTTTCCTATATTATCTAAGCATTTCCTGAGGAGAAATGTCTATTGCAAATCAGAAAAACAAAATAACTATTTCCATTCTGAAAAAAAATCAATGGGAATTAAAACTTGTAATTGAACCTCTTGAAAATAGGGTTCATTGTATCACCAACCTTCTGGGCTCCTTTTCTCTTCATTATAAAAAGGCAAAATACTAATAAATATATACTCTGTCAAAAGTGTGGGTTAGGAAGAACAATTTCCTTTTGGCCTGTTTTTGAAAAATTCTCTGTAAATTTAGAAAAATACCTCAGGATAGAAAAAACATCAATTTCCTAATTTACCTTGTGGAATTCTAGATATTTTGTATATAAGTGAGATTTAGTCTCCAGAAAGAAATCCACCCCACACTTTGATTTATATATCCAAATAGTCTAGAATTGATTACTGAAAATTAAATTTTATAGTTTATTTATACAGCCAATGTTCTAAATATTTAAAAGATGAAAGAATATATATATTGTATGTATGTAATATATAAAATATATACATTACATATATTGTAGCTATGTAGTTGAAGATGACTGTGCATTTCTTCTGACCCTCCATCTCCTGAGTGCTGAGACATGGGCACTCACCAGCACACATGGTCCATGTGGGGTGCTGGGCATGTATGTTTTTAAGTAATGATAAGCAAGAGCCTCTGCAGATAGAAACAACTTTATTTTTCCCAAGTGCATGTTCAAACAGCATGTACAAGAGCACGCATATCACATGCGACCCAATCCACTCTGCCTGACAGTCAACGGGTTTTCTTTAGGCAGAACACACTTCTGAATCCCTTGCAGTTCAGACATTTCCCAGCAACGTCCACTTCGTTAAGTCAGGCTCAAAAGATATATTCTCTCCCACCTTTACTCATACTGCAACAGTACAGTGTCTAGATGTCAAACCATTGACTGTCCAGAAGTCTGAAAGGTTCTTCTACATCATAGATTCTGATGTTAGGAATCCACACACAACAGGCATTTACAAATAGATGAAAAACAGAAGAAGCTGCTTGAAAGAAAACATAAACGATGATTTCTTTTATCTAAATAGCTTCCATCAAGTGAACAATGTATTCATCTGGTAATATAGCCTCTATATCTTAGCATACAGAAAGTGCTCAGATTACATTCAACAAAGAAGCCACTGAATGAGAATGATTGAAACAGAGATGGAGGCGGGAGGAAGGAAGGGGACTACGGCGCCAATATTGGGAATGTGAAGCTTCCTGCCTGGAAAAAAAGAAATTGTTTCTGAGAGGTTCCCATGTGCCTTGCTCTCGCAAGAAGCAATTAATATAAAATCAGGTGTGTGAACTACACTGCTTGTTGAATGACAAAACTGGGTCACTTCCCTTGACTGTCCTTTCTAGCTAACTGTGGACACTTCACAAGAACTCCAGGTAGGGTCTTATGTTTATTCCAGGCTGACCTAGAATTCCCTATGCAGTCTCAGGGTGGCCTTGAACTCACAGTGATCTTTTTCCCTCTGCATCCTGAGTGCTAGGCTTAGAGGCGTATAGCACCATGCCCCAGCTTAGGATATTCTTTTATTGTTTGGTTTTGTTTGGATTTTCAAGGTAGGCTCTCGATCTAGCCCGGGCTGACCTGGAATTCACTATGAAGTCTCAGGCTGGCTTCGAACTCACAGGGATGCTCCTACTTTGGCCTCTGGAGTGCTGGGACTAAAGGCACGCAACACCATGTTTGCATCTTTGAAGACACCTAGACCACTAAGAGCTACACATTATTCTCCAAAAACCTATGTGAACATGAAACTGAGCTGAAGAATTTTCATACCCAAGTCATTCTGCAGCTCCCGAGCTGCCCGAGTAGGCCTGGGCGTGGGGGAGGGACTCATAGGTGCAGACAGGGCAATGGGTCCTTGTGCTCTGAGCCAAAGGAGAAAGCTAAGGCTTGGAAAGAGGCTGGGCTGGGGTTTTCTCAACACCTTTAAGAGTACCGTACATGCTCCCCACAAAGGGAAAGTGGGTGCAGTACAGCTGAGGCCATCAGCCTGGCTGCCAATGCCAAGGGCACCAGCTGACTCCACTCCATTTAGTCTGAGAATACTGAGGTCACCGACCATAACTTTTGCAATTCCTTGAAATTTTTCTCAAATTTCAGATGCATTCACAAGTTATTGCTGAGGGAAACACCACTGTGGAGCACATGGTTTTACTAAAACGGAGTGTTGGTGTGCGTATGCACGCAGCTCTTTCCTTTCTCTTAGTGTGGTAGGATTTCAGACTACTTTGTATAGTTTTACTTTTCTTAGTGTTTTAGTTGATTATACCAAATATCATTTTTATTAAAGAAAACATAAAGTAGCTATCTTTATTGTAGAGGAAAAACAAAGGAAGCTGAAGACTATCCCAAGCTAACTCTCTCCAACACATCAGGGACTGTTTTCCAGGTCAGAATTCCAGAAGAATGCAGGGACTTTAAACAGAGAAAATGGCTTCTCAGTCCCTATCCTGATTATCAAAGAGCCTGTTGCATAGCAGATGACACATGCCTGTATGGACACATGTGCAAAGGCATAATGCATGGGCAAATGCAAGCATGTGCACACACCCAGGATGGAGGTTACATGGATTTGCATGTTTAAAATCTCTTTTTAGAATTCTTTTATTCTAGCTGAATTCCTGTTTAATGATTTAGTAAAAGTTTAAGAAAAATAACTGGGATTCAAACCACTAAGTTTTAAAATATGGTTTAAAAAAATTGTCAATAGAAAGAAAAAACAAGGAGGGGAAAAATGGGACTGGCCAGGGATGGATGGCCAAGCAGATGGCAGCAGCAGAGGGGCAGCTGAGGAGGATGGCAAGCAAGCCCCGCCCCCATTCATCTTCTTTTCTTCATCTTCCCTCCTTCCTTCCTTCCTTCCCTCCCTGCCTCCTTCTTTCCTTCTTTCCTTCCTTCCTTCCTTCCTTCCTTCCTTCCTTCCTTCCTTCCTTCCTTCCTTCCTTCCTTCCTTCCTTCCTTCCTTCCTTCCTTCCTTCCACACACTCTAACCAAGCCTCCTCCCCCCAGCCTGGCAGGCTGAGGGCTACCTTAGTAAGGGCCCCACAGTGAGAGTGAGGAGGAAGAGGGCTGGCCTCTGCTTTGAAGTGCCGAGGTCAGTAAGCACTATTCTTTCTCACAGAGGCCAGAAAAGGAACCTGGAGGTCAGAAGGCCTCCCACCAAGTCAACTATGACTTGTGGCACTGGAAGAGTAGTTAAGTATTAACCAGTGTTCATCAATAACCAAAGACACATGTCCCGAGTTCCAAAGAATGAAAAGCTAGTGACTATTTTTCTTGATATGCCTTAGATCAAGCAAGAGTTAGTATTTTTCTTTAAAACTAATGTCTTAGTTTTTAGAAGTAGAAGCATCATCTTTAGGTTCACCGCGCAGAGCATAAACTGGGACACTGCAAGGACACTGGTGACAATTATCCATGACAGCAGACACGAGCAGGACCATCCTGGACAGCTGTCTACCTAATGCGAACACATCTTTCTCATTTTCTTTTTGAGCCACACAACCAGACACTGGCAACAGCTTTACTCCGGGAGAAGACAAGGCTCCCAGGTGACGGGAAGCACTGCCCACTGCTGTCCCATAGCCGAAGGTTCCCAGCACAACCTGACATGTCACATGGGGCGGAGCTTCTCTGGGATAGCAGATGCCATAGAACTATGATCAAATTAAACCAAAATTTCCTGAAGAAGTTTAGCCCATCTTGGCTCAAGAAATAAACTCCCCAAATGACAAATATCAATTACAGGGTTAGGTCACGTTTTAAAAAATCTTTATATTAACCATAATATTCTCTCTCACAAATACAATGACAAAATATTTTAGAAAAGCTCCAAGGCCGACATGATGCCAGCGTCCCGGTGCCAGCAGCCGGCCAGGCCCAGCTCAGTTCCGGAACAGCAGCATCCTCTCGGAGCACGCCTGCCCCACCAGGCTCGCGTACTGCAGCACTGTGGCCTCCTCGCTCGGGTTTTTCTGGCGAGTCTTGTAAACCCCGTAAGGCATGATGGACTTCTTGTAGAACACCTGCAGGCGGTCGGGCTCCTTACTGGCGCCTTCATCCACTGCAATGAGAAACACGCTGATCAAAGATCCTTTCATCAACAAGACAGACACCAACGATACCCAACACAACCCAAAGTAGAAGTCCAGAGACACTTAAGATCTCAACCATAAAGCAGACTTAAAACTCACCCATCACGACTCAGGGAACTGAGCAGAAGAGGGGGTGGAAAGAATGTAAGAGCCATGGTAGGGGAGAATATCCAGAGACATTGCCTCCCCAGCAACAATGCACAAAGGGGTAAGAAAAAAAGAAAAACTGGCTCCCTCTGGTGCAGTTCATACCCCTGCCTAACCTATGAACAGATCCAGTATGTGCACCGAGGAAGGACCCCAGTGGGTAGGGGACAGAGAGGAGGGAAACAGGGACACCTTCACAAGATTTGCTCATACAATGTATATACTTATTCATAATAAAGATATTAATTTAAAAGAAGATCCTTTCATTTCCTAACTTTACCAGCTGCTACTTGAAGATATGAAAATTATGTATCATCAGATCCACTCTGAGGAGTCTACTCACAGCGCATATCATAGGAATCCACAATGATTGAGGGAGTGAACCGCTGGCTGCCTACACCTTTGTGATGGTCTGGACACCCTTTCCAGCATCTTCCAAGTCCAACTTAAATCTCCTCAGCCTCTCTGAATTAGCATGCTCTTATAGCCAACACCCTAAACTTAGCAGGTGCGAGGAGGTTCTGCACCCAGGACAGGGTCTCAGCTGTGCGAAGGACCTGTACCCAGGACAGGGTCTCAGCTGTGAGGAGGAGGTTCTGCACCCAGGATAGGGTCACAGTTGCCATGCAAGCAGCACAGTGCTGCTCCTCCAAGTGAAGGAACCCCTGGTTTGGGTCAGGGCACACAGATTCCCAGAATGCCTGTGGCCCAGCCTGCCTTATAGGTAGGTGTGGCCTCACAGCCAAGTTCTGACCAATGACATGTAAGTTTGGAAGTATTTTGTGGGAGTTTCCAGGAATTGTTCAAAAAAGAACAGTTCATCTGTCTTTTCCTGCTTTCCAAAAAAAATTTTTTTTATTGATTTTTCCTTTAGGCTGTAGCCTGGAGCTCATGATGGCAGGAACCCCAATAAGCCTTGTAAGAGGTCACCCCAGGATTTTTAAAAAACACTAACTGCTAACTTCAGAAACGGAGCTACATGCCAGCCCTGGGCTGCCCAGGCCTAAACATCAACGTTACAAAGTATTGTTTAAGCCAACATTATCCTAATTTCTACCACTAGAGTTGCTGCTAACCCTAATCCAGAGAAGAGTATTACAGCATCTATTAAAATTACACATATTAAAATCACTGATTTCCATCTAAGAACCACAGCATGAAAATGCCTCCACACAAACTCTGAGCAAAGCTGGCCAGAACGGATCTCAAACAGGGCATTTTCAGTGGCCGAGAAGCAGTGTTCAAGGAGCACCTTAGAAATGTCCTTATGCGGGCAGAGGCTCTGCAAACACAGACTGTCCCCCAGTGGAGAGCTAGTTGAGCAGAGCTGTGCTAGGCCACATAGCGAAGTGCTGCCCGCTGTTAGAAAGACACAAGCAGTAACTACTCTTAGAACATCCTAGTACAGGAGCAGTGTTCCTGTGCGTGCAATCCCAGCAGGAGACGGCTGAGGCAGGAGGATGCACGTTCTAGGGCCGTCTAGGCTATACAGCAAGATCCAAACCAAATGCTCGGGACCAGAGGGGTTCAGAAAGTAGATATTCCCAAAATTGTACCTAAGCAACAAATATCACATGTTCATCTTTCCTCAGCTGCTGAGGAGCAGAAGGCACCAGACGGGCTTCAACAGAGGAACTGTCCACAAGTGTGCAGAGAACCTCTCCCCTCCCAAGAGAGGGAGCCAGGTGGGCTTCGGACACTGGATCTGCTTACAGGCCTGCAGCAGGGCACAAAAGGGACTCTACCCTGGCAGCTTGGGGAGGACTCAGCCAGGGGGCACTCCCATCCACACAACGTTAGTGCCAGTGCAATTTCTGGTGTGATTCTCATCTCTTCATAATTAATGCACCTAGTCATTTGGAACCCAGAAGCTTGTGGGACTCTGCTTTGAGGATGGAATCCAGGGTCACACACACCAGGCAAGACAAGCCTTCAGCCCACTGTTAATGTTTAATATTGAAAGTAATGTGGTATTCATTCCATCAGCAACTCAGATTATGCTGAGGCTTAATAGAAATTTTTTTATTAATTTATTGAGGTACAAATTAGTTTCTTAATGGTCCCATTATCATACTGTAAAAAGGCATGGAACACTTGAATACGCATCTGTCAGAAGCCTGCTGGGCTTTCCTCACACCTACCTGCTCCCATGAATTCATGTTCAGGACACCCAATACACCAGCTTCTTACACGTCACCACCCTCAGGGCCCAGAACATGAGATAATTCTGCAGTCACATCAGTTTAAACTCAATTTGTACATTCTTTTAGGAGTAATTTTATGCAGCCAAGAAGGCATATTATTAAGCTATTAACATAAGTAAATGAAAAAGATTCTTTTTTTTTAATTAGTCTGACTTTGCCTTTAAAAATCTTAAATTCCAGCTTAGACTTGGAATATAAAATCAGAATTTTGCCCACCCAAAGAAGCCAAAAATAATCAACCCAAACTGCCAATACTTTAGAGAAGAGCCAGGAATTGATTATCAATAAATTAATAAATGTCCAATAATTATCACATGATTTTTATATCTTTAAAAGTAATGAAAGTGTATTCGTCGTAAAGCTCAGGAACAGCATGGAGAGAGACGTCAGTCCCCATATTTAACCCTGGCGCCTACTTTGTTCTCCCGTGTCTCTGCAAACCTCAACCCAAGTTACCAGCATTGTAACAATGACAGAAAATGAATCTCAATATTCAAAGTTTTGGGTCATATGCTAGCCACACCTTAGGGCAGAAAATCAACTCAAATCACTTTATCAGTGGGCACCTTGTTTTGACTGAGATGTCTTAGAAATATGTGCCAATAAAAACTTCTCCACTTCCCCTTTCCCAAATGAGCAATTCAACATCCTAAAGAACCAAGGCCATTGGCAAGTTCTTTTCTGAGACGAGCATTCGATCCCTTGTGATACAAATATGTTGTTAACTCTACGAGACCTTACTCTTCAGGGAAAACTCGGTGGGGGGGCAGTAAATGCTGGACCCTGGCTCCCCTGCAAAGTCTACTCGGGAGAGAAGCTGTGCCTCGCCAGTAATTTCAAAGCCAAGATCCCAGAGAGCAAAGCTTCACTTCTTACAGAGACTAACTCAGCTGTTATCCGTAGAGACTCGAGAATTGTCTAGGCTTTCCTACAAATGATTCAACAGTCTATTTTCTTAAAGTACTTATTGCTACAGAATTATTACACAAACACAAAAGCAAGTTGCATATTTATAGTTTATACATTGTAAATACAGATGGACATAACTGGGAAAAACTGATATATGGGAAGAACTGAAATTCTGAACGCATGCATGTGTGACAGAGGGAGAGAGAACCAAAATTCCACTTTGGATGTTCAGTGACAGGAGATGTCCTCCTGGGGGGGGGGCAGCAGAGAGCAGTGAGAGGGCAGGGCAGCACGAGGGCAGAACGGGTGGGCACCATCTGAGAGCAGAGCAGGTGAACCTCGGTAGTGAGCAAGGACACTCAGGTGTCTACTGTGCTCTGTCTTAGATCCTTCCCAAGTCACCATCGCTCACTCTGGCAATAAAGGCAGTCAGAACAGCCTAATGCAACGAAGAGGCAGTCCATGAGTTCAGGCTGGCTGGACCGGGACATGAGATTACTGCAATAAGGGAACTGATGTGTAAATAAACATACTGAGAAAAATAAAAGCCAGATTTCTGTCGGAGAAGGGAGGTATAGGAAGGGAGACCAGAAAAAGCCCTGTTGTGTGTGCTAGACTAGCAGGTACACGAGAATAGCAGGTACTTGTAAAATAGTGTTTGCATATATGTACATGTGTGCATGTATGTGTGTGTTTGTCCACAGATTTCCCAAATCTACTGGGAGGTCTTCAAGGCAGCAAGATCCCAGTGGCAACGAGCACATTACTGCCTGCCCACACCTTGTTTTCTCCACAATGGAGCTAGAGCTCTGGAGAAGTACCTAACTGCAGGGCTAAGCCAGAAGCTCAGGACGAGTCTGGACTATTTTGTGCCACCAAGTATGAAGTAGCAGAGAAAGATGCAAACATGTGAAAGAACACAGGTGTCACCTGGAGAAGGCTCTAACTGGCCTTTAATCACAGCACTTGGGAGGCAGAGGTAGGAAGATCGCCATACAGAGTGAGCTCCAGGTCAGCCTAGGCTACAGTGTTTTGTTTTGTGTGTGTGTGTGTGTGTGTGTGTGTATAAAATTTCAATAGGCTTCTTCATACCCAAGACACTGAAATATACAATGTGTTTTACTTTCAATCCCAAACAATGGTCAGCCTATGAGGAGGGTCTCTGGGTTGATGGTAAGCATCACCTGCTTTAGATTTACAGATGCTTTTCAGAGAGTCACAAGCTACAGTTGCTCTGTGGTACCCCCAAATATGACTGGCCTAATCCTACATTCATTGTGCATTATCACTAAGGGTTGTGATCTTTCGTCTTTGGATACTAGGTTGGAGCATGCAATCTACTTCCACAGAGCACCTGCCCCTCGTGGAGGCTGTGAACATGAACAAAGCCCCCATATGAGCAAGAGTTTGCGTTATAAAGCTGGTACATACACATGACAGGTGAGAAAGTTCAAGCAGCCTTACTACCACAAGGCTCTTGGGAGCACTTTCCCTTCTTGCCTGTGACATCAGCAGAGGAGTTTAACACAGTAGTCAGAGCATTGTTGTGAAGACCTCTGAATTGTAACTTGACATTTTGATCTGTTTTAAGAAGGAAGTGACTTCTCTCTTCACCAAAGAGTAAGGTGTGTCACAGGCAAGAAATTATCTATGCAGCTTAAAGTGAACTGAGCCAAAAAGAGGGAGGAAAAAAAAACCCACAAATAACAGTAATTTAGAGTAAAATATTTTTCTAGTGCATCTGTGAGCACAGTGTTGTGTTCTGAAAGAAATGTCCCACGTTCATAGGCTCATGTGGTTAAATACTTGGTCCCTAGCTGGTAGCAATTTGGGAAAGCTGAGGAGCTTTGGGGAGGTAGAGTCTTGCTGAAGGAGTGTGCCCCTGGCGGCCGGCCTTGAGTACTACTAGCGAGCTCCCTCTTGCTGCTTCCTCCCTGCTGAATAAGGAGTGATGTGAGCCAGCCAGCTTCCTGCTTCTGCCAGACTTCCCTCACCATGAGGAAACTTCCCCTTGAAGCCATAGCAGAAGTAAACCCTCTCCTTTCATAAGCTGCTTCTGGTTGACTATTTTGTCCCAGTAACAAGAAGGTAACACATAGCATACATGGACGTGGTGTTTTAGCACCACGTTTGTCCAAGTATCAGCCTATGAAGTCACAGTTTTGTCAAAAGGCAGACACATGGAGAATCCAGACACTTATATTACGACATAATGTAGGATTCTATCGAGTTTAAAGCTCTTTGTAGTTAGAGAATGATGATGCATATTAGCTGAGAGGATAAGCAACCTCTTAGGATTAAGAGAGGCAAGCTCACTGTGCCAACCAAATAATGAGACAGAGGAGCCCTTGGTCACGAGCAACATAACCTCTTCCTTTGGGATATGGAGTCACTGGAAAGTCAGGGTAAGTATGCTTCAGTGTGGCTTTCAACCTGGAAAAACTGCAAATTAAGGAAAATGATTACCAAATATGTGATATTTATAATGGTATCAAGAAATTTGAGACTGTTACTATTACATATTTACATTATTTGATAGACCTGGGTCAATCAGAACAGGTTTCACTCAGGACTTCATCTGTCGTCATGGTAAACTTCTCCACTGCCTAGCTCCCTCTGCCATGCTGTAGAGTTACTGTTGTAGTAGTGGGTGTCTTTTGTTACATGTATTTCTAAATAATGAATAGTCTCTTAATTAAGTTATTGTACACGGATTTCTTTAAAAATGCATTTTCTATCCATTTGCTGACAGTATAAAAAATACAATTGACTTTGTCTTTCAATCTTGTTAAGTTTCACTTATTAATTCCAGCAGTTCTTTAAGACGCCTGAGGATTTTTAATGTAAACAGTAATTTGTGTCTTCAACAGGAAATGTATAATTAAATAACTGACTTAGAATGTGATTTCAAACTAAGTAAATCCTTAGTTTTAGTGTGTCCGTAAATCTAATTAGGTTTATAAGAATATTTTGTCAGACAATTAAATTAAGAGGGAAACTGAATGCACATATAAAGAATTTTAAATGTTTAAAAAATTTAATTAGCTTTTTAAAAAGCAGTCAAACATTACTTAAAAGTCCCTTTAAAATAACTGCTAAAATAGGAAAGACTTCTACATTGAAGACAAGACTTGTAATCTACAACCAAACCCTTGACAAGAATGAACAGATTTAATAGATTTAATACCTTGATAGGATGAAGGTGATTTTTTTTAAACTAGAGGAAATACTGGAATCCTTTTTCCTACAGATTAAATTAAGAATTTAAAGGCAATGAAAGCTTTACAGTTAAGAGCTATGTCTTTAAAGATTGAGATAAATCCTGACTCTCACACTGTAAGTTATGATCTTCAGGTGAATTGTGAAATCAATTTAATGGATCAATGATAACCAAGAAAATGGAGTCTGTCTAAAGGGAGTAATACTACTTCATAAATTATGAACTGGTTTCAATTTTATCACTTTTTGCATATGACAATACATAAAAATGTTTGCTGAATATATACAATATAGAGAAGCCTCAATATATTCAGAGTGGACTGAAATTTTGATTTTATAATCAATGTTTAGGACACAGCCTCACATAAACATATACTACAAAATGGCAGAAGTATATTTAGGGTTACTTTAGAAACTGGAAATTTTGTCCATAATCCCAAGCCAAAATTTATTTAACAATTTTTTCACTCAACATAAATGTTTCAAAATCGAACTTTTAAAAATATTTTTATTTCAGAAGGCAATGAGAACCATGGACACCCCAATTCTACCAACAAGACCTGAAATGAGAGCTGACTCACAGCACATCATCAGAGAGGAAGTGGTGAGACCAGCAAGAGTGCTGCTTCCACAACCAGCCCAGCAACCTACGCGAGGGAGATGGAGACAGACTTCAAGGATACTCAAAATGGTCCAAAGTAGAAACCTTTAAGACCTCAATGCTAAGCAGATTTAAAACTCACCCACCACAGCCTAGGGAACTTTACGGAAAGGTGAGGGGAATATCCAGAGGCACTGCCCCTACCACTGTCTGCTGCCAGCACAACTCATCACACAGAAGAGGGTCCTCAGTGGAACAGGAGCAGGGAGGAGGGAAAGGGGTACCAACACAAGACCTGTACATACTTATTCATAAAAATATATTAATTAAAAATTAATTTATTTAAGAGAAACAGACAGAAAGAGAGCGAGTCTGGCAGTCCAGGCCTCCTGCTACTGCAAACGCACACATCTGGCTGTCCATGGGCACTGGGGAATCAAACCTGGGCTGTCAGGCTTTGCAAACAAGGTCTTTAACTGCTGAGCCATCTTCCCAGCCCCCAAATCAAACATTCTAATACAATACCATCCCCAAATACCTAATACTTAATGGCTTGGGAACGAGAGCAGGAAATATGGAAAGTCTGTTTCCCATAATTAGACCATTCTACTTCCTTCCCCAAGAGCAAAACACTTGGTAATCAGGTAAAAACGCACACTAGTCTCCAGGGTGACGCAGCGGCCAGGCAGCACTGGCATGCAGTGGTGTGAGGACCCACAAGTGCAAAGTGCTCCTGCTGTGTGTTCAGGGTCAAGGCTGCTATGACGTCACATAACGTAACCTGGGCGAGCGCCGACAGAAACACCTTGGATTCATTGTGCTTGATTCGGAATTGCTTTTCAGTTGCTGGGTGTTCAAAAACCTTTTAGTCTTGCCAAAATTTTTCATGGACTTCACATTGTGACATGACCTCTAAGAAGCTGGGCTCTAGGGAAGAAATCCCTACCTTGAAGCTGCCTCACCCAAGGAGGGAGTGTCTCACCAGTTCTCCAGTGACACGCACAGGCATGAGGAGCCAGGGAGAGAGAAGCGTGTTTCTTCTCACAACTTTTAAAGTTGTGGTTGAAGCTTTGAAAATACTAATGTAGATACAGTAATGATCATCTCATCACCAATCTCAAACTCTCTCTTTCTAAGAAGGTTTTTCCTTTTTCTGCAACGCACGGGACTACGGGCACTTCACCATATGCAGATGTTCCTGGGCTCGACAGGTTGGAGCTATCTGATAAACGGAGCCCAGAAATGAAAACCTCTCAGGCACCAACGAGGGCGTTACCTTGACTACTCCACACTCTTCTCCAGTGTCTTTCACCTTAATGCTACATTATTTCCCCACATCCGCCATGCCTCCTAAATGGATAAGCAGGCACTTTGTCTGAACACCACTTCCTCCCCTTCCAGCTTGTTCGGTTATCCATGGCCCTAGTTCCCATCGGGACTCCCAATTCTTCATCCCACTCATCCTATCTTCAGTTTTCTTATTGAATCCAGGTTCTATTCTCATACTCCAACCATTTCTCTTCAAAAGCCTGCAATTCCTGCCTTTTCAACACAACACCCTGATGATCTCCTGGCCCTGGGCCACACAGCACAGCGGCCAGGCTGTGGACGAAGCATGGCATGTGTGTTATTCATTGTCCAATCTTGTCAAGGCCTGCCATCGTTCATGCGGTTCAGCCACTACTTCAACTAACTAATTCAAGTCTATCACCTCAGCGAGGACAGAGCAGGCATCAGGAAAAGATGTCCTCTGCTGCCAGGTGCACTTGGCCTCATCACACTTCCCCTCCTCCCTTCTCCTGAGAGGAAGAGTTGTTTTTATCTGCTCTCTTTTCTACCTGTGCTCTGTCCCTTCTCAGAGGTCTGCACCAGCGCAGCGAGCACACGTATGGACACCCAACTGCACAGCCAGTGGGAAATGGAAGGCAGCAGGCAGCGTTTCAGAAGGTCTGAGCTCCGCACAATCAGCACATCCTCCTGCTGCCTTTCCTCCTTCCCTGCTTCACTCTACCCCAGGTCCTACTCCTGACTTTGAGCTGACCTTGGGACTATTTCCCAAATCAATTGCCTGTATGCAAGCCCAGCCTAGAGGATCTGCTACTGGGGAGAAAGCAGGTTAAAGCAGAAGAAGCATCAGAACACTTCACTCTGGTTTTCCTACTGCAGCACCTTTCTCCCTCCTGTCAACACAGCCTCTCCATTCTCAGAAAAATTACATCATCAGAAAACAGGTCAGATACACATGAACAAGTTTCCTGCCCCCAAAATGCTGACTGCTCACAAGAGCAAGAACCTTATCTAGTCCCATTTATACTAAAAACATTCTGTTAACATCACATAAAACCTTGATAAAGAGGAGAATATCCAGAGGCATGACACCCCTGAGAAACATTGTACTAGGGCCAGGAGAACCGGGCTGACTCCTAGGCTATCCATGGTCCCCTGCCCCAAGGACTGATACAGACTGCCCACGGAGGAGGGTATTCAGCTGAGTGGGGATGGGGAAGAGGGGCATTGGGGAACTGGGGATAACAACTCATCGTTTGCCCACTAAATAATGTAACTCATTATGGACAAAAAAAAAAACTTCATAAAATAAACAGACCTTCTTCTGCATTAATGCTAAAGCTGCTCAGACAGAATATTAATATCTACAAAAAAGAACAGAAGCAGCTTAAAAATGAATCTGGAAAAAACTAGAGACTCCATTTTTTACTCTGGCGTTGGGTGTGACTGAGTGAAAAAACTCTTCAGCAGTTATGCCTATCTCTCGGTCAGTTCTTCTGTACCCAGTGGATGGAGTCCTGGATATCAAATGATACAGGCTACAAATATACTATCAAGGATTCCTTAAAATGTTTTTCTCAGTTAAACTAACAATTCGTGCTTCATTATTCTAAAGCCACAGTTAAAACAAGAGTAACTGGGAATGTGGTGCACGAAAGTCCAAGCAGCTGAAGATTACTTCAGGGCTCATGGCGGCATCCTGGGGTACTGTCTTCTGCACCTCTCCTTGTTTACTGCTCAAACATGCCACCACTTATCAGAGATGGCTGAATTTACTGGCTAAGCAAAAACAAAACAAAACAAATACATTTTCTACATTTACTACTGCCTTATAAAATTTCAAATATGCTTAAAATGGAATGTCTAGAGATGATTAATGTTCAGAGGATGGTAATGCTTTCTAGGTAGTTAAAGTTTTTGCTTTCATTACAATAGAATATCTTTGTCAAGCAGTTAAAATACCTGGAAAAGAGTATTTTAACAACTCTACTATCTTGCATCAATATAGTAGTATTACTTTTATGTAAAGAGTCTGAAATCAATGCCCTCAAAATCTGTACATAAAAGCCCACTCCTTCCATAAAGCTCTTGCACACAGAAAAGCCGTAGGCTCGTGAGCTATTATCTAGTCTGACCACTTTATGCACACATTTTGACATCTCCTAAGCCCACATGCATTTTACACTGATGGAGTCAGAGTCTAATTGGCAACATGCTCTTTCTTAGTGGCACATAAAATAGTGAGCTCAAAATTGATAAAGTATTAAACTCAACAGAAAATTATAGTTCAGTTAGTATTTAAATATAGTTTATATTTTCATTCTTTAGCATATTTTGACAACTCCCTCACTACATTGAAATGCTAGTTTTTTTTTTAATTCAAACAAATGAAGCATCAGTCTAAGATGCAGTACACCAGTACCAGGTGGAACCAACATGTATACGCAGTTATTTTTGAGCACCCTAGAGTGATGTTTAAATGGTTTTCACTATCTATTACAGGATTATATTAAACTGGGAAACTACAATAGGAATTGCTATTTTTAGTTTCTTAACATCTATTCCATTAGAAAAGTGAATGGTTTAAGAAAAATATTTTGTTAGTAGCTAAGTGGAAATCTTAAGTCTGCATTTCATTGTGTGTGGGGAAAGGTATATGTATGTACATGTGAAAATGTGTACAGGTGTGCATGCATGTGTATGCAAGTGTGTGTGGAAGCCACAGGTCAGTGTCATGGTTTGATCCAGGTGTCTCCCACAACAAATGAGTTCTGAATGCTCGATCCCCAGCTAATGGCAGTTTGGGTATTAGAACCTTGTTGGAGCTGTGTTGCTGGAGCTTATGGGTATTATAGCCAGCTTCCCCTTGCCAGTGTTTGGCACACCTTCCTGCCGTTGTTTGCCATCTACTGTGACAGAGGTGATGTCCACCCTCTGCTCATGCCATTGTTTTCCCTGCCTTCATGGAGCTTTCCCTCGAGTCTGTAAACCAAAATAAACCCATTCCTCCACAAGCCACTTTTGGTTGGTGTGGTAGTTTGAATGGATGTCCCCCAATAGATTCAAAAGTGTAAATGTTTTTCTCCAGCTGCCTGGCTGGAGGAGGTGTCACAGAGGCAGGATTCTAGGTTCCAGCCCAAAGGTGATTCTGGGGTGGATGTGAAATTCCAGCTATACATATGGAAATGAAGCTGAAGTCTGGCAGTCCTGCTCTAGTCAGTGAGAGTTTGCTTGCTTATTTTGGAAGTGCTGGTACTGTGTCTGTCTCCTCTGATTGGATCTGTGAAAGGGGAATAGCCTCTTTCACCATTCTGAAACTTCCCCTGGATCTGTTATTTCAATAAATACTTTCCTCCTCAAACTGTGCCTGGTGTGGAGATTCATCCCAGTGGCTAGTGGCTGAATAGGACAGTTGGGTTCTTTCTGTGCAGCAACAACAATGCTGAGAGCATCAGGTATCTTCCTCATTTGCTCTCCACCTTATTTTAAAATTTTTTATGTGTTTTTTTCCCCATTTTAAATTACTGATGTTGCATAGGTGCTGGGGAATTGAACCTAGCAGCAGGCTTTGCAAGCAAGCACCTTTAAACACTGAGCCATCGCCCTGGACCTCCACCTTGTTTTTTTTGTGACAGGCTCTCTCCTCGAACATGGAGCTCACTAATTCAGCCAGACTAGCTGGCCAGAAAGTTCTAGGGATTCTCCTGTCTCCATCTTCCCAGCACTGGCATTACAGATGTGTGCAGCTACTTTGGGTCTTTTACATGGGTACCGAGGATCCAAATTCAGGTCCTCGTTTTTGTGTGGCAAGAACTTTACAGACTGAGCCATCTCCCCAGCCTCTAAGTCTTCATTTCAAACCATGTATGAAATGTTTCCATCTGTCTTTGACCTGGGCTCTAACAACACTTGCTTGTTGGCTTACTTCTCATTCAAGCTTACTTGAGCAGATGAGCTGGTAAAGGGGAATGGGAAGATGGTTTAGAAGTTAGCTATCTTAATGTCTTAGCACTCACAACTAGTAAATTATCATCCTTTAGTCACACATGCAAATGCTCTTTCTTGTCCTCACTGAAAAGCCAAGCAAAGGAAGGAAATCCACTTTCTGAAGTTGAGCTGAGAGCTCCTCATTCCTTGGGATGGAGGGACTTGGTTCCACGATTCCCTACCTACAAATTCCAAAAGCAGGGATGTATAAACCCTTCTGTGAAATAATACAAAAGCAGGGTGTATTATTTGCATATAACCTATGTGTGTACTTTAAATTACTCATAGATTACTTATGAGATGCAATACAATGAATATTGACAGGAAAAAATCATGTTCATATTCAGAACAAACACAATTGTACTCTGAATATGTTTGGTCTGGAGGAACCTATGGATATGGAAGATCAATTGTGTACTAAATTTTGGGTAAGAAATTATATATCTGAAAGAGATTTAAAAATTAAAGAGTAGTAACATAATAAGGTTGCATTTTAAAATAGGCATTAGACTAAAAAAATTTATTTTCTATATTAACACACATTCCTTAGAATCACCAAATATATGAGGCAAATGTCCAGGTTATGTCCAGTTTTTCTGTCTCTCTCACTTCTCTACTCTCCACCTCTAGCTGGTTACATACAAACACCACCATTTTCCTGGCAGTAAAGAATGTATTTATTAAGAATTCAGCAACATCAGTCATTTTGCAAGTTTAAATAGTTCCAATTTCTGCCTCAGAAATGTTATAAGAATAGCAGCTGAATTCTGTGTCTGTTAAGAAAGATACTGCCCACCTGGTTGTCCATAATCACTGCAGAGGGTTTTCAGGCCCTGAGGAAGTTTGAGTAAATTTGCTTTCTTGGTAGACATTGTTTTCTAGTAATTAAGATGACTTTTTGAGAGACCATAAATACATCATGCAGGAGAAGGACACAGGCAAGTGAACACAGGACAGGGTGCAATCTGCACCTGGCTCTTCGGGCACCCATGGTCAGAGCGGGACTGGCTGCTTGTGTGGACTCATGCTAGAGAAATTTCAGAAGGGTAGAAAACTATCAAGGAGCCATGCCAGGAAGAAAGAAGAATGGAGAAATGAGAAAAGAGAGGCCCCCTTTGAAGCAACATAAAATAACACAAATTGGAGCCTTCAAGCTTCAGGAGATCAAACCAGGAACCAGCTTCTTCATGTTCCTTTAGATTCCCACCAACTGCTGGGAAGAGTCGGTATCCCAGAAAGATTATCTTGGAGAAACTCATCTCTTTTCTTTCTTTCTCTTTTTCTTTCTCTCTCCCCCTCCCCCCTCTCTCTCTCAGCCTCCCAATTGCTGGGATTAAAGGCATATGCCACCACATCCTGCTAAACTTTTATGCTTTCAGGATAAAGTGAGTAACAGGGGAAAACAGGATAGTGCTTAGGAGTAACATACATTCAATAAAGTTTCACTGTTTTTAAGAGATAAAACTTGAACTAAGGATTGTAATGCCCATGAGTATATGATCCTGTTTGCCCAAAATTATCAGTTAAATTCTCAGTTTATCACAGCTCTACAACCAACTGTAAAATATACTGGTTCCTGTTTCAATGAAACTTTTCTATGAACTGTCTAGATTAGACACTATCAGCCACATAGTAGCGGCATTTTTGTGTGTGTGTGTTTACATGTGCGTGCATGTATGCCCATCAAGTTGGAGAACAGCCTCTGATGTCAGTCCTCAACTGCCACCTTGGTTAGGCAGGGTCCCTCACTGTCCACCACTGTGTTCCTCAGGCTAGTTGCCAGCAAGCTTCAGGGATATTCTCCAGGTTCCTACTACAGCAACCAGCTTTTCACATGGGCTCCCAAGATTCAAACTCAGGTCCTCCTTCCCACACTCTTTACCTCCCACAATCCCCTAATTAGACAACCCTGGCCCTGTGCTAGTAGGCAAGCATTTTATCACTGAGCTACAAGCTCAGCCTACATTTCAGGTAACTTTCTACTAAGGTTTCCAGCAAATATTTTTGAAAAGACTGAAGCAAAAAAAAAAAAAAAAAGTAAGACATGATTGTGGTATTGAATTTTTAAATCTGCATATGTTCAATTATTACTTTTTTACTGAATTTGTGTGTACGTGGAAGCCAGAGAAGTTGTCTTTAGGTAGGCCATCCGCCTCTGACACAGAGTCTCTCACTGATTAGGCTAAACTGGAAAGACACGGAGTTCTAGGGATCCTCGTGTGTCTACCTCTGTGAAGCTGAGATTACAGGCACAGGTCATCACACCTGGCATTGACAAGGGAACGGAGGCTCAAACTCAGGTCCTCAGGCTTGTGAAGCAAGCACTTTACTATTGAGTGATCACCTGCAACCTTTGCAGCTATTACTTTTAAAATTAATTTTAAAAAGCAATGTAGGGCTAGAGAGATGGCTCAGCGGTTAAGGCACTTACCTCCAGTGCCTAAGGCCCTGGGTTCAATTCCCCAGGACCCACATAAAGCCAGACCCACAAGGTGGTGGCCTGTTTCTCTTTCTTACTCTCTCTCTCACTGTATCTCTCTCTGCTTGAAAATGAATAAATAAAAATATTTAAAATATTTAAAAAAAAAGCAATGTAAAATACTTTTCCTTAAAAATTATTTGAGAAACTTCTAAACTCATGTCTTTGGAACAAGCAGAAGTTCTAAACTGGAAAATGAAAGCTCTCTACATGAACAAGACAATTTCTTTAGAATTTTCCTCATTATTTCTGTTGTCAACTCCTTCCTGCATAGAAGCAAAAAATAGTCATATACACACACACACATATATATAAAACATTTTTGTTACACACTTATTAATTAACTGAATGATCATAGAAACCATTCTGGGAGAAAGCACGGACTATCAAGGGGTTGGGGTATTTATTTCCAAAGGCTTACAGCAATTCACAAAGCAGAGAGGGTGAGATTTTTCTGACAACCAGTCTCTGGTGCACATGAAGTCACTATTACAGAGCAAGACGGGGTCAGCCGCTCCTTCCGCAGAGTACTTGAACTAAGACTTAGTGAAAAACAGCACCGTGCCAACTAACAATATTGCTCACATGAAGCTCTGTGTTTTTTCTGGGTCACAGTTGGGGCCATGGAAAAGTAAAACTGGCCCCAGAGAGGAGGCGACTTTCCCACAAGTTGTCACCTAAACCTCCAATGACCGTGTTTCACAGCAGGCTCAATATGTTCCGGCATGTAACTGCATTTGATTTTCCTAAAGCCACAGGACACAAGTCTGGTCACAAATAGTGTCTGGACTGTGATATTCAATATTGATAAAACTGTACAGTATTCTCCCCAAAGTCCCAAAGACTAAGCACACGGAAAGGACCATCACTGCCTTCAAGGCACAATTGTCAGAGAAATTCACTCTAAATAATGAATATTAAGAGTAGCTAGAGTGACTGCCTGAAGAAGTATACCTAGTGGGTTACAGGAAAATGATACGTATGGATTCATCATTAACAGGAAATATATAGTATAGGATATATATATGGTATGCTCTTTTTTTTTCTCCCAGGTAGGGTCTCATTCAAGCTCAGTCTGACCTGGAATTCACCATGAAGTCTCAGGGTGGCCTCGAACCCAAGGCCATCCAATCTTTGCCCATGAACTGCTCAGTGGCACTTGTTTTGAAAAAAAATTAAAACTCTATTAACTGAATGAGCATTTGCTTACCTGCCCATTCAGTGCAAGAAAATTGAGTCACCTTTTCCTTTTTATAGACTATAGAGGATCTGTTTCATCTCCAAGCGTTGTATGAGAAGTGACCTTTAAAGTAGATCAAGAAGGAAAAAGAGGCCAGGCATGGTGGCGCACGCCTTTAATCCCAGCACTTAAGAGGCAGAGGTAGGAGTATCGCCTGGGTTCAAGTTTCTAGCTCCCCATGAGTAGCTGGATGGGCACTGGTGTGCAGCAGCAAGAGACCCTGGTATACCCATGTGTGCACACACATACATGTAAAGATAAAATTTTAAAAAGTCAATTGGTGAGGAAAAAAATGCACATCTTGGGACTGAAGACCCTTCCTTTCTCCTCCTTGTTCCACTTGGTATTTCCCATTACACCTTTCCCCTCTTGCAGCTCTCCATATTTCCTTTTTAGATTTAGTAGAAAAAGGTCCATGTTGTTCTCAAGTACATATCTACCTCAGTGGCAGATTCTGTGAGGACACAAAGCAATGAACCCCAATTCAGAACATCAATGCAACCCAGTATGGGAAGCCACACCCATCGACATAATACAAACCATCCCAAGAGCATGACCCTGGGGCCGGCTTGGCAAAGCCACAGTCCAATGCCCTACACATCAGGAGGACTACTTTGCACTGTGAGTGACAGGCACTCACACCACAGGGAGGCAAAAAGAAGGGGCGCCCGTTTTCTTTTTCCCAGAGACAAGGTACAGAGTGAACAAAAATAAATGGAGACAAAAGCCTTTGGCATATATGGATAGAGCATCCTAATTTGAGCGATAGGGGGCAACTCTCAGCATGTGCGTCTTTTCTCCTTCATTACAGCTCAGAAAGGCAGGTCTGCCTTTACTGCATATACAATTATTACTTTATTATATAATTTATTAATACACAATAATAGATTTCATTATGACTTTTCATACACGCACACATACACACACACTTTGGTCACATAAGTAGTTCCTTTTATCACCTCTCTTTATTATTATTGAGACAGGGTCTCATGTTGCCCAGGCTTACTTTGAACTCACTATGTGGCCAAGCCTGGCCATGAAATCCTGACCCTCCTCTCTCTGCCTTCCAAGTGATGGGATTACAGGCATATGTCACTATGTCTGGTTCCTATTACTATCTAACAGTAATGGTGAGGAATCTAAGGGCAAGGACATTTTTTAATTACCTAAGAGCACCCAATATACCAGCTGATGATGAGGTGAGGGTCTGGATCTGGGAAGTCAGACTCCAAGATTATGCTTTTAGTGTCTGCACAGGCTAATACAGACTAATATCTAGAGGAGAATAATGGGAAACAAATATGTCTGGAGCTATCCTGGACAGGAGATGGAAGATGGGACAGAAAAGAAGACACACCAGCTCTCAGAAGAAAGTACTGTCATAAACTATTTGCCCTCACAACACCATCCTACATACAACTTCACTCAGTCAAAATGGTCAATATTTTGTCTTGTCTACAATGACCAACTATTCAGCCCATTAGACAATTTTTATGTCATGTGCTGGTTGTTTAAAAGGGTTAAGGTGTTAGGTCTCTAGCCATTTAAAAACAAATACAACAGGAAAAGCTTAGGCAGGAAGCAACATAAATAATAAGATTCCTTGCTTGCCAAACTCGTGTATGTGCACATACATATACAATGTATTCATACACACCGTAAAACATATGAAATGCTACCTGGTTGTGCAAAGAGCCCTAAAAGAACCTCAATTTCCATCATGGCTCAGCTCCAGACCAACCTGCTTGTGGATCCTGGTTGAAACGGCAGTACTTGGAGCTTTCGAGTGAAGGCAGACACTGCTCAATGGGAACCCAGACGTACGTCTCAGGACACAGCAAATCAGAAGGCCTATAGTGACCCTAAGGGGACGTGAAGAAAAAAACAGGCATTACAAACAACCCCTGAGTTCATACCATGGCTCCAGAGGGCCAGGAAAGATCAAAATCACAAACTCAAGTCATCCAGAAACAGCTCTGCCACAGATGCCATGAGACCTAGTCAGGGACCGCTTTCCTATCTCAAGATCACATGCCTAACCCAGGCCGTCTAAAACTGAGATGACACAATTCAAGATGCAAGTTTCCATTCTCCTTTGAAAGAAATCAAGTTGTTTCATAAAAGCTAGAAAACACAGTGAACTTTATATATACATATATATATATGAACGACAAACTTTTTCCCCAAATATGCAAATACACAACAAATTAAAACTTTTGCTATATAAGTTTAATCATAGTACATTCCATTATTAATTTCATTTTTAAGAATTATATTTCTGAGCAGGAGAAATAGCTCAGCAGTTAAAGGCATTTGCTTGCAAAGCCTGCCTACTCTGGTTCAATTCCCCAGTAACCAATGAGTTTAACAAAGACTGCTTCCACAGCCATGGGTGAGGGCAGGGCAGGTGTTTCCACAGCCATGGGTGAGGATGGGTGCTTACACCATGGGTGAGGGTGGGTGCTTCCACAACCATGAGTGAGGGTGGGTTCTTCCACAGCCATGGGTGAGGGTGGGTGCTTCCACAGCCATGGGTGAGGATGGGTGCTTACACCATGGGTGAGGGTGGGTGCTTCCACAACCATGGGTGAGGGAAATGCTTACCTGAGAACGGGTGAGGGTGGGTGCAAACATGAACATGGGGGAGGACAGGTGCTTTCCATGAGCATGGATGAGGTCATGGGTAACATTTTGCAAGTATTTTTAGGTGTCATAGTTTTATGTTTACATTCATACTCCATCTGGAGTTTACACTGGTATAAGGTACAAGAAAAATACCCAATCCAATTTCTCTCAGATGTCTACTCAACAGCTTCAACATAATTTCTTGAACATTCTTCACTGTCCTCACTGATTAAAAATGCCCCTTTGATAACGTGTTGAATTCCTACATGTATTGAGCTCTCTTCCTGGACTTCACACCGGCTTGGCAGCTTCTCATGTGCCAGCACCAGGCAATTTTGGTGTTAAAACTTTATACTACATTTTAATCTCTGGTCCTTGGCTTACTTACAACATTTTCTGACTCTTTTTGCTTAATTGTCCATTTAGTACAAAAATATTACCCACATGATGCTGTGATGGCAGAACATAAGAGAATCCCAATGCCTCATGAAGAAGTATGTGTGTACAAACACATGTGCCATTTTAAGTTAAAAATGAAAATTAAAACCCACAATGTATGAATGATACCATTTTAACAATATTTTATTTATGAGAGGGGGAAGGAGGGAAAAAGGAAAAGAGGGGGGGAGGGAGGAGAGCATGAGCACATACCAGGGCCTCTTGCTACTCCAAATGACTCCAGATACATATGCCACACTGTGGGTCTGGCTTTCTGTGGATAGTAGGGAACTAAACTGGGTTGACAGGCTTTGCAAGCAAGCACCTTTAACCACTGAGCCACCTATCCCCAGCCCAATACCATTTTTAATATAAGATTGAAGTCAGTGCTGACTGGCTAACATGTAAAGGGCAAATATTTGAAAAGGGGGTAATCAGACCTCAGCCTTGAGTCCTGAAAATGGAAACAAGTGAATTGTCCCTATAAACATATTCCATGCACACATACAGATTCACCAATGGCCATCTGAACCCAGAGTCTGGATCTAACAATGACAGAAATTTCCAGTCGATGAACAGTGCTGGGCGCTAAGCACTGGCAACAAGACCTGAGCATCAGCATGCCTCTCTCTAGGTAACTCACAGGACAGAGTTGCTCAAAGGTGAGGTCCACAAAATAACAAGAATTGTGACAGGTACCCCCTGCTCAAAGCTCCTCAATTTTTACAATGTTTTCTGAAGGTAATACTTGCTCATAGAATAAGCTAGGTGTTTAATTTTTAACCATTTATCTCATTAAGAGATCAGAAACACACACATTTTTACTTCTGTGTATCATCTGGACTCTAATTTGTAAATTAGGTTAAACACTATTCTCCAAAGTACAGGCTGATCAAGTACTTCGAATATTCCCTCAAGTCATCAAAGAAAGCAGTGCTATGAAATAAGCTACTGTGAGATGTTATGCTTTCTAAACCAGGCTGGTTGAGCTGAGTGACCGCTGGGCTTAAAGCTCAATTCAGAGTCACAGCCACACAAATGAAAACCACAGGGATGTGAAAGCTACCCTGCCTCCTCCCAATTGTAAGAAAATAAGAGATGTTTGTGTTAAGAATGTAATTACTTAAGGATTTGGACATACTTTCCCGTGGTAAGAAGAAAAAATATTTAATCAACCCCTAAGTATATCCATTCAAGTTGGAACAATGAGGTAAAAGCAGATTAATTCTTTCCTAGGGTGCCAACTTTTGCTAAAGAAGAAATGTGAGTTGCCACAGGTTTCTGAAGTACTAGAATTTTGAAATGTAACTGGTCTAGCGGGGCTTCCTGCAGAGCTTCTGAAGAGTTCTTCCATGTGATGAATGGTTTACAGAGGAGCTCCAGCCACCCCTTGGGCCTCCAGAAGAACACCCATCCTACCCTTGGGGGTAGCAGTCAAGAGAGGGCTCAGGAGAGACCCGCCTCCGAGAACACCAGGCATGCAAAATTAAAAGCCAGCTCAAAAATAATCCTAAAACTGGCAAAGATTTTCTCCCGCTCTGTAGGTTGCCTCTTTGCTCTATTCAGTGTCCTTTGTTGAAAAAAAAGCCGTTTAATTTCACAAGGTCCCAAATCCTTGTCAGCTATACATCTGATAGAGGACTGATATCCAGAATATACAAAAAACTAAGTAATAAGAAATCAAAAAATGGGTTTTGAGCTAAATAGCGAGTTCCGAAAAGAAGAAATACAGATGGCCTATAAACATCTAAAAACATGTTCTACCTCCTTAGCAATCAGGGAAATACAAATTGAAACTACTTTGAGATTCCATCTCACTCTTGTCAGAATGGATACACCATTAAGAAATCACATGACAATAAATGCTGGCGAGGATGCAGAAAAAGAGAAAGCCTTCTACACTGTTGGTGGGAATGTAAACTGACACAGCCATGTGGAAAGCAATGTGGGGTCCTTGAGACAGCTGAAAATAATTTACCATATTTATTACCCATTTTACCCATCGATACCACTCCTTGGCATTATGGGAGGGGTGCCGTGTGCAGGGCAAAGGCAGGCCTCTCCCTCAGGCATCATCTCTACTGCAGATCACACAGTAGGTCACACCATGGCTATGATGAACTAAACTGTGAGCTAGTCATGATTTCTTTTTCCTCCTGAACCTAACTCTAAAATTAGTCATAATTTTCCCACATATTTACAAACAACTTCCAAGTCTTAAAAGTCAGTGCTCTGGTCCAATATGCACCTAGACTCAGACACCAGGATGAGACGGGCTGCACCTCTGGACATGCTCACTCCCTGATGGGAAGAGGGCAGCTATGTCCTGGGGCTTTCCCAGGAGCACTTGTGAAAGCAGCAGTAGGGTAGTGGCTACGGTGCCCGCAGTGCAGTGCTGAGATTGAGGAGGACCGAAAACAGGCTGTGGGCAGCTTCTCTGGAGCAGCAAAAGACATCCCTCCACACTGTGTCCTGTGGGGGGGTTGGGGGTGGGCATGGGGGATGGGGTGGTAGACCCTCACCAACAGCAAAGACAGATCTAAGGCCTACATAGCTGCTTTGCTCTGGTGCTCCAAACACAAGTTCATCAAAACTTCAGCAAACAGGAGATGAAAAGAAACAACTGTTTTATCTTTAAAGCTAGTTATGCGTTCCCCCCGCCTTCATGGCTTGTGGAAGCTTCAAATTTTTAGCCTTACATACAAAAATGTTAAGTCAGTTATAAAGTTACCTCATCTTCCCTCTGAACAAATGCCAATTTCCATATAGTCAAATTCATTACCAGTGTCATTCTCAATACAGAATGACATATTTGAAGCAAGCTTCAAGTTCATGAATGGATCTATCTAAAATCTGTTATTATCTAGAGAAATATTATGAAACTGATAGCTTTAAAATTACATTATGGTTTCTTTAATCTTGTGACATCTCCTGTCTTCCTAGATTTCAATCAAAGTACTTCTTACAACTTAACTGCAATTGATCAGAAATAAAAGGAAGTTTGATTCTTTACATGATAATGGAAAATGCCCTAGAACAATTCTTAGAAAGCTCTGAAATGACTAACCACCCATTGAAACAAATTCAGTGTTAAATGGACCACTCTGTTATTCTAAATCCAGAAATACACAATTTTAATTCCTAATGGCATTAGCAACCTTTAAGTCTCTTTTTTTTGGCCTTTGAAGAACCATGTAAACTGTGTATACTCAGGACTACATGCTGGCAAATATGACATGTAAGAATTCTCTTTGAATACCGTAGTTTAAACAAAATGCAAGTGAGAAGTTATTTCTTTAATTAAAGTTAAAGGATCTGAGACTTTGTTATTTTTCTCAGAAAAAGAATCAGAGAAAAGTACAGAAATGCTTTCATAAGACACTCACCCCCATTAGCATTCCTGGCTTTTAATTAGAAACATCTGGGGATGGGCTTGGCAACTTGCAATAAAACTGAAGTTACCAATTCACACCCTGCCATTTCGAGGGTATTTTGTTTTTACAGTTTCCAAATCAAAACCAAACGGACTTTCCTTTGAACTCTGGTCCCAAACCAAAGACCTTTATGAGATTTTGCTCTCAAGAAATCTTCATAAATATTTTGTAAAGTATGAAGGATTTCATGAGTACTTGAGATCAGGCTAAACCGGCAGGCACTATGTTTTGAAAGTTTAAGTTAAATTAAAATGTAAGTACACTAAAAGAATAGACCCTATTCACTGCCCCCAACCTGAAAATGAATGAAAAATATTAGACATTTCAATCTTTTACCAAGTAAGCCTGGAATTGGCACCCAATTTTTGGCAATAAGCCTATTAATTTTACTGAAACCAATTGCTCCAACACTACCTGAACAAAGATGTAGTTCGAAATGCTCCATTAGAGTGGGCCGCAGCCCCTCCCCCAGAGAAAGGGAGTCAGAGTACAGAGTATCACAGCCAGTCTTTTCCCTGAAAGACAACACCTCTGGAATCCGTCTGCAGAGCACTACAACAGACCCCCGTGCTCCTGATTTTGTTACATAAACAGAGATTGACTTGATCTGTCCCCAAGAGAGTGCTTGAGAAGTAACTTTAACTGCTCTGTTTTTAAAAACTGTGTTTGGGTTGTGCCACACTCAGCTGGTGAGGTGAGCTGAGACCAGGAAAGACAAAGGGCCTAAACATCTGAATCTAAGCCTGCTCCCCAAATTCTGAACACCAACAGATGTGCTCCATGTGCTGCTAGGCTAAGCTTTGAAAATTTAAAAATACATATTTTTTCCACTGACAAACAGAAAGTGATGGTATTCTGTGTTTCTTTAATTAAAAAAGTTCTCAAAGGCTCCAAGACTTAAAGCTTCTTTAAGACTGCACTATTTATTTTACTATTGGCAAATAACAGAGAATAAAGATTCTAATTCAGTTTTAATCACAATCTTTGCTTTTATTTTGGAAACCCTGAGTTAATCCTTTTGCTTCTAAAAAATACAAAGAAAGCTTGTGAAGAAAAGATTCAGGGAGTCAACTTACAGCCCAAATTTAATTTCAACTGAAGGGTCGTCACAAGTTGAAAAGGCTAAGGGGGAAGAAGAAGAATGAATGACGAAGACCAAGAAAACAATATGCAGAGAAAAAAGTAAAATTTCTTTAATTTCTGTTAAAGATTAAACATGCATATGAATATTCATATATATCTATAAAATTTGGTGTTCACCAGTGGTGAGGACTTCATCCAGGCACTGACTTGCTTTTTCTGGCTGGGAACAGCACTCAGAAGGCCTGGTTCTGCCACTACCTTAGCAGAGGACACCCTCACTTGGCTGGCTGTGTGAAGGGCTGATTCTCAATTTTCCATCTTGAATCCACAGTCCACTGCCACCCGTCAGAACCCACTGTTTAAGTCTGTAATTCTAACCCTAAGCTGGCTCCCCAATATCCATAGCGAAGGAGAATGGCTAATAAGAATATTTCCTAGGCCTCTGTGTGAGTGTTAATTTGCGGACGATGGAAAGTCACACAAGAAAAAAGCCAGCACAAATTCAATGGAGTGTGGATTTTTTAACGACAAAGAATTTATTTGGAGAACGCAGAGACCACTGATATACAATATAGTCAGTTGTCACAAGAATGCTGAACACACGGCTGTATGGAAGAGATCAGCAAGTCAAGAAATGCTCATCCGTGCAACAGTGGTGCTAAACCTAGGAGGGTAATCAACAGCTTATTGACTGGCTAAGAGATCCGCTTAGTGACAAGGAACCCTTAACTGGAACTGGGATCCATGGCAAAATCTTACGGGGACCAAGAACCTGGGCTCCAAGGGAAAATTCCCACTACCAGAAAGCTACCGAGAGGCTATACCCATTAGGAGCTAGCCAAAATAGTCTCATTTAACCTATATTGCTCTCTGCTCAGATGGGAGGTTCTGTTTATATTTTTCAGAAGGCAGTAAAAGAGCCAGGGATAACCCAATTCCACCAACAAGACACTGGATGATGGCTGACATCCTGGCAGGAGACAAACCACCCTTGGCCTTCACAAAGGGCCCAAATGAAACCTACACAAAAGTGACGAGACAAACAGGAGACCAATCACCACACGGAGTCTGATAACCCATGAAAGGTCAATGGAGTCAGACACCAATGATACCCATCACAACCCAGGGCAAAGATCCAGAGATACTTAAGATCTCAACAACAAAGCAGACTCAAAACTCACCCATCATAACTCAGGGAACTGAGTGGAAGAGGGGTGGAAAGACTGTAAGAGCCATGGTGGGGGAGAATATCCAGAGACATTGCCCCCCTCAGCAACAATGCACAAAGGGCAAAGAGTAAAAGAAAAACTGGCTACCTCTGGTACAGTTCATAACCCCCTATCTAACCTATGGACAGATCCAGTATGCACACTGAGGAAGGACCCCAGTGGGTAGGGGACAGAGAGGAGGGAAATGGGGATACCTTTACAAAATTTGCTCATGCAATGTATATACTTATTCATAATAAAGATATTAATTTAAAAAAATAAAATCTACCTAGAGAGCTGTGCAGTAACAGTTGGTCTCACAGGCATTCCTTAGTCTGTATCTGTGGTGCAGAAATGGATTTAAGACCTCTATTCAGAGCTCCTAGTTTAGAGATAGATATTCAGTTTCATTTTAATATTTGGAAAAAAGGAGAAAGGGAAAAAGAAAAATCAACTGCTCTGAAAAGGGCTTACTAGTAGCAAAACCAAGCTTTGAAGCTCAGTCATAATATTCTTTTTCTGTTAAAATTCACAAGCAATTATCAGACATGAGTATGAACACCTACTTTGTATTAACAAAGTCTTCTGCTTTTGCTTAGGAAGACATGCCTGGTTTAGATCATTAGGACCTGGCCCTGTAAAACATATTCTTGCTCTTATTTTCAACATTCTTAAAAATCAGTATAACCAAAATCTAGCAAATGTTAAAAAAATTCCCAATAAGCATTTAATTTTAATAAAGTTAGTAAGTTATCTCTAAATAATCATACGTCTTAACTGAAGCTGTTATTCTTTCCTGAATAAGAAAATACTAACATTTCCCAAGTCCTAACCAATCTTAATCGTAAAGGTCTATTTAATTACACTCCTGAGGAAAATAAAAAGTCAGCTATATAATCTCATATGTATCCCAGGGGTGTGAATTTTGGTAATCATTCCTTTTTTTCTAACTGATGGAAAATTCATCACAAATGACTTAAATACTTCAAGTTGAAGGACAACCTTCTCTCCCTCAAATAAGCAACAGTTGGGCCAGTCAGGGTCCTGAGAGAATAGACATCCTCTCCCCTTTCCATCACCAGAACTCTGGGTGTGCAGGAAGGACGTAGTGGAAAGTCAATGCAGCAGGTCTGCAGAGTGTTCATGCTTCAGCAAGTTCAAGAGTCACCTCACACAGATCACCACCTCCCTTTCTAAATGATCAATTAGCTATGACAAATATAACCACTTTTCATTTAAATACACTTACTCATGAGACAAAGCAAGGCCACTTCACAAATTCTTGTGAAAAACTGAATTATGTATTAACATCAAAGACCCTCAGATGACAATGTGGACAACCGTACTTTCTCACTCATGCATCCACACTCAACTACACTGTTGGCACAGATAGAATTCAATATTATTATAAAGACCTTTAAAGGGGACAGTAAGCATTAAAGTCTCTAAAAATGCCCATTTATTATATTATTAGCCTATTATAAACTATACATGTTAACTACACATGTATCAAACGCAGAAAACTCTTTAAGATGGATTTTAAATATTTTTTATACATGGATTGTAAATGTTATTTAGGACTTGATTTTAAAATATATGCATGGTCATACAACTCAGACTGATGTCAGGAGAATGCTGAACACACTGCTTTATGGGAGAGATCATTAAGTCAAGAAGAGATCACCTGTGCAATAGTGGTGCCAAAACCTAGGGGGGCAATCAATGGCTTTCAAATTGACTAAGAGATCCACTCAGTGACAAGGAACCCTTAACTGGAATTGGGATCCATGGCAAAATCTTATGGGTCCAAAATACCAGGGCTCCAAGGGGAAATTCCCACTGCCAGAGACTTAAAGAGAGCCTAAACCCAATAAAATTGCCCAATTGGCAATGTGTGTCTCATTTAACCTATGCTGATCTCACTCTCCTATGGAGATTCTGTTCATATTTTTCAGAAGGCAGTGAGAAAGCTGTGGACAACCCAATTCCACCAACAAGCCATGGCTGATATACCAGCAAGAGAGGAACCACCCCCAGCCTATCATGTAGGCCCCAAATGAAACCTATGAGAAAGTGGTGTGATAAACAAGAAACCTATCACCACAGCAAGTCAGAAAGTCCAGGATAGGTCAGTGAGACAGACACCGATATCCAACACAACCCAAAGCAGAAGTCCAGAGACACTTAAGATTTCAACAATAAAGCAGACTTAAAACTCACCCACCATGACTCAGGGAAATAAACAGAAGAGAGGGCGTTAAGACTGTAAGAGCCATGATGGAGGAGAATATCCAGAGACACTGCCCCCCCTCAGCAACAACACACAAAGTGGGGGAAGGGAACTGGCTACCTCTTGTACAATTCATAACCCCCTACTCCATGGACTGATCTAGTATGCCTAACAAGAAGGAAACACAGTAGATTGGGGACAGAGAGGAGGGAAATGGGGGTACCATCGTAAGATCTGCTCATATAATGCTATCTAATTATGGATAATCAGATATATGTAAAATATATCAATAAAAATATATGCATATGAAGGTGCAGTTTTTAATAGGTGACCATCAAAGTTCTTCTATAATGATACCTATTTTAGACTTTATACAAAAAAATTTCCCTAAAATATAAAGAGCATAAAGAATAATCATCACTGTGGTATCCTGCTAAAGGGGCATGGAGGATATACGGTTTTGCTGAGTCTGGCTGGCTTCTGGGACTGTCTCCTTCTGATAAGGAAGTTGAGGCAAAGTCTGAGGACCCCTATAAATCTTAGCAATCCTGAACACTCCAGCCTCCAGGCAGGCCACAGCTGTGCCCTGAGATAAGCAGACAATTCAAGGCCTAAACTTAGCCCAGCTACAATAACAAACCTAAACTATAAGGTTATGTTTCCTCTGCTGACATCACCATTCTATACATGTCTGTATACATGTATAGAGTCACATAGGCCCCTCAATTTATCTATGCAAAATAGGTATCCAACGGGTACTAGCCCCTACCAATCAAACTCATGAGATGTCCAGGAATCCCCTTGCTGTCTATGCTTCTACCTCTGCCCTTTTCTCTATATAAACAACTGCTATCTATATGATAAACGAAACTGCCCACTGCCACATTTTCCCTAGAGTCTCATCTCTCGTTGGCTCACAGCTATTCCAAGCCTCTGCTCACCCAGCTCCGTGGACGAACAGGCAGTTGATGCATGCTGAAACTTCCCCAATAACCCACGGACCCACACATCACCTTTTTACCCAGTAACAGTTTGCAGAAATTAAAATAGCAAAATTATCATTCTATCAAATCAGAACTCTGTAGGAAAAGCATGAATACAATTGAATCTGAAAGCTCTAACGTCCAGATGTGAGAAAGTGTAATTTGACAAGTAACTACTGTGGAGAGCCTGAAATCATGCCATTAGTCATAGAGATGGCTAGTTCTGAGTGCTGGATGTGTTTGAATGCTGCTGATCCATAGGCCAGGGACCAGTCAGCTGCTCACCTTTGCCTTTGAGGACAGAACAAGCAAGTAGCACACATGGGAACAGAGCACACAGCTGCTCTTTCTATGTCATGAGCTCACAAGTCTTCAGCTAACTTGTGATGCTCAGAATGTCCACATTATGGCCAGTGGGAGCCAATTTAAATTATCTCCAGAGTGTTTCCAGCAAAGCCCTTGTAGTTTATAATAGCTTCCATGCTTGCTGACCTCTTTTTATCTTTGCAGACTACTTATTAAAGGAGTCTTAACTATCTTCAGACTGGCCGTGTTTGTGAGCAACCGATTAGAAGATCTATCACCAAATAAGCTAAGTCTGCATGGGGCTTACTCAACATTAGTCTGGGGGAACAGCACATTCTATGACCCCAGAGTCTCTTCTTTCTGCAAAGACAGCAGGAAGCTCTTGCACCACAGTCAGAAAGCATCACCCAACATGGAATCAAGCCTCAGCTTTCCAAGGTAATTATAGTAAAGCAGCCTTAACAGAGGCACAGAGAAACACCTGAGAACTATACTGAACTGAATAAATCGGAGCATGGTAAACAAGTGTGCATTTTTCTTACTATAAGTTACAAAATTTTATGTAAACATTATGTAGAATTAAATCATGTTAGTAGCAGTAAAATAACATGCTACTATCTCTTGGCTAATGGGAGCAGAGCAGCAAGCGCAATGGCTGCAGATGTCCTGGGAGGAGCAGGATCCACTGTCTCCCTTTTACAGATGAAGCCAGGCTTACACAGGCTCTGTTACAGTAAGGCACAACATCAAGATTGAAATTCAGCTCTCTGCCCTTGGGAACTACATCTTCACTCTGAGTTCTTCTAGTAAAATGTTTAAATTCTCTAAGGAAGAATGCTTATCAGTTTCAATAGCTTTTCACTGAGTATGCATAAATACTTACATTCTAAATATTCCAAACAACTTTGAATTTTAATTTTTTAAATTTTTATTTATTTATTTGCAAGCAAAGAGATAAGGCAGAGAGAGTAGGTGTGTCAGGGCCTTCAACCACTGCAAATGAACTCCAGATGCATGTGCCACTTTCTGCAAATGGCTTTACATTGGTACTGGGGAACTGAACTCAATTCATTAGGCTTGGCAGGTAAGCACCTTAATCTTTGAGTCATCTCTCCAGCCCTAGAATATTTTCTTTTTAATCCCAATATTCAGAAGAGTTTGAAAAATAATCCCACAAATGACAAAAATGCAACAGGAAAAAGGTAGTGGAGAACCTGCAGACACCACCTTAACCATGTAAACTAATCTGGGACAAACTGACAGAGAAAGACTCCTGACAGGAGCTCCTGTCTGACAGCAGCTCCACAGGGCAGAATTCCTGGGAAAGAAGATTCACCTGAGTAAGGTTACTGGGCTGAGGTTAGAACTAAATGTTGGGGATAACAACTCATTGTTTGCCCACTAAATAATGTAACTCATTATGGTCAATAAACATATATATATTAAAAAAAAAAGAACTCAGTGTTGGAGAACTTGTCATTATGCACAAGGGGCATATCTATTTCCCAATACCACCAAAAAGTAAAATGCTTGTTACAGTCAGCCACATGCTGCTGGGATGAACCTCCAAACCAGGCACAGTTATGGGAGGAAAGGACTGGTTGTAGCTACAGATCCAGGGGAAGTTCTATAAAGTTGAAAGAGGCTGGCTCCTTTTACAGGTCCAGCCAGAGAGAGAAACCATCACCAACACCATACACACCAACAAAACAGGCAGGGGGACAAGAGGAGATTTTCTCCTTTGTATTGCTTTAGGGAGGGGTCTTTCAACCCTTTCCCAGACTTGTTGATTTCCTGAGTTTCTGGAATTTTCTTTCTGCACTGCCCTCCCAGGAAGGGATGTCTGTTGCTAGCTCCCTTGATCTTCCTTTCATCCTGCCCCCTACTGAGAGAGCTGCCTTTCTGTGAACATCAGAGACCCACCCAAGATTACTAAAAAGGTCAAGTTGACAACAAAATTTAAATTAGAAAATTTCAATCTTGTCTGTGACTATATTTAAATGCTTGTATTTATTACTCCTGAAAAAGAACATCTAAGAGAGGTAAGATTAGTTTAAGTTACAGAAGACTGAAAACTTCAAAGGTCCTAATGCTGTGAAACATAAAAGCAAACTAACAGTTTTGAATTAAATGATATCTTAAAATTTCATGAAGCAGGGACTGGGGAGGCAGCTCAGTGGTAAAGTGCTTGCCTAGAATGGGCAAGGCCCTTAGTCCAATCATAAGATGAAATGATGGATGTAATGCTTGACTAGACAGACCCAGGACTGAGAAAGAATAAAATAAAACCATTAATGGAATAACTGGAAAATAGAAACCTAGAATGTACAGCTGATTACATTACTATAAGAATATTCTGTTTCTGAAGAGCAGCAATGCTGTTGTGGTTAAATATGAGAGCACGATAGTTCTTAGGTGACTCAATCTGGAGTAAAACATGTCACCCGAAACCCACCTTCAAGTAGTCTAGCACAAGCATGCATACTTGTGTTCACTGTACTTTCATTCACACTTCTATAGGTTTAAAATTTTCACAGTTGGTGGGGTCTCTCTGCCCCCAGCACATATCTGTGTTCCTATCATGTTTGAAGATGTAGAACCCCCACAAAAGCTTGTGTGCTGAGAGCTTGGTCCCAGCAGGTGGATGCAATAGAGAGGTGATTGGATCACAAGGACTTTCCTAGTCAGTGATGATTCATAGTCTGATGGCATTACTGGGAGGTGAAGCCTAGTTATAGGAAGTAGACCAATGGAGGCTTGCCTGAGCCCCCACCCCTCTTTCCCAGCTACCATGAAGTGAGCAACTCTACTCCTGCATATTGCTCTGCCTCACCTCAGGTCTAACAATCACTCAGAAACCATGAGCCAAAATAAATCATCTTTCCTCCTTTAAGTCCTTTCTCTCATGTGCATGTCACAGAAACAGAAACCTGACTAACTCGGCTCCTTTTCTAGAACTTACCACATTTGATCTTGCAAGATATTTTGGGAATGCTTTTCCTCTTCAGCAGCACCTTGAAGGTAGGCCTATGTCCACACATCAGCACCAGGGTCTTCACTTGTCTCAAACAGGGAAGCCTCAGTAAACACTAGTTCAACTGAAGCTTGCTTTTGCAAGGCATCTTCACGTAGGTGATAACAAATGGCTTTTAACAAGATTTTAAAAAATATTTTATTTATTCATTTTCAAGCAGAGAGAGAGAGAGAGAGAGAGAGAGAGAGAGAGAGAGAGAGAGAGAGAGAGAGAGATAGCACCAGGGTCACCCCCTTGTGGGGTACTGGGGAATTGAACCAGGGGCCTTAGGCACTGGAGGCAAGTGCCTTAACCACTGAGCCATCTCTCCAGCCCTTTAACAAGATTTTAAGTCACTCATAACAGAGTTATGTGATGACTAAGAAACCATATCACATAATCCTTGAAATTTACAATAATCTTAAACTGGTTAAGTAACCAGAAAGTTACATTGCAAAGACAGGTGAGCCACCATGGAATACCTCATGGTTGCTTACTTCACAGAGTATAATTTTAATCTATGTATGAAAGAATCTACTTTATAGTTTGTATCCCAAGCTGACATACTTATGTGAGAGACACCATGCAATTTTATTGATTCCATTAACAAATTGTTCATATATTTTAATTTTATGGTTGCAAGGGGACGACTAAAATGTATACAAGCATGACACTGATTTAAATATGTACCAGCAAAATTAGCGGGGGAGTAGGCCAAAAAGTAGGTTAGTGCATAGCATAACAGGGTCAGCAAGCCATGCCCCTGGGCCCAATGTGGTCTCCTGCTTGCTCAGTCAGGGCCACAACCGAAGAATGACTTTTACATTTTTGGCTGATGAAAATAAATCAAAGGAAGGCTGTTCTATGGCTTGAAGTTTATATGACATTGCCATTTCAACGTTCATCAAGTTTTACTGAGACACAACCACACCCACTGTTACCATATGGCCTATGAGCGCTTTGGCTTCAATGGCAGAATGTAAGGCCTAAAAACCCTCAAATATTTACTATCTGACCTTTCACAGAAAAAGTTCACTGACACTTGTTATAAAGGAGTCTGACTGCTAAGAAGAGAAGAGAAACTTCAAGTCCCAGAACACAGTGAGGATTTGGGGGTCTAGCTGCAATATTCATGAGCACCCATATTTTCACAATAAAGATGTTTTAAAAGCCCTCCTGGTATTGTGAATTCAAGGATGCACTAAGGGAATAACCCATGTTTCCCAACAAAGTGTGAAAAACTGTGATGTTTTCAAAACCCTTGGCAGAATCTGGATTTGGTTTATGACAGAGTCCACATAGATGTTTTACATATCCAAACCACACCCATGAACCTGGGCTAATCATTCAGAGACAATTCCTGAAAACCAGCAAAAGCAGCCCAGCAGGTGACCAGTCAAGCAACAAGAACACAGGAGAGGTACATGAGCCAGGCCCCAGGCCTTAGGAGAACCCCGAAAGCCCCCAAGGGCAAGGCCGCTTACACACAACTTGTGATTCAGCACCTGAGGAACACAAAGCCGGCTTTGACCACCTTCACACCCCATCTGAGGCTTGTGCAATACTGACTTGCCAGAACCTTTTCTCAAAGCTGGTTATCTATCTTCAATTACCATGTAATTTACTGCAAATCTCATCCAAACCAAATACATAATGGAAATGGCCACTATGGTACACACGTGGGAAGGTCATAGCATATCCTTAAACACTCAGGTTAAATCTTCTCTCTAATGGCACACCCTTGACTTTTGGTTAACAGCTTCTTGAGCACAGTGAGGACTGAGGGAGATGCTCAGAAAACACCCTCTAGATCTGCCCTGATTTTTCACCGTAGCCTCTTAGCTCTCTCACCCACAACCAATTCAGCAGTCATTTTTAAACTATCATTGATCCTTTCTAAATTCAAGTTAATGCAAATAACTTTTTAAAGATGCCTTTATCTTCTCCATATTTAATTGCACTGTATCATTATAGCAAGTGAAACTGATAATGAAGGCAGACAGGTGTGCATTATGGTGCAGTCCACCAGCCACAGGATTTCATGTTCACATCACCTTAGCATCCCTGGGCAAGTTGTAGAGAAGGAATAGAAAGCAACAGAGGAAACCAAGCCGAAGGCATAGGAGAAGCAGAAGCAAAGCCAAGCCCTGGACGCTGCCTCAAGATAAACCTCATCTACCAGATCATTGGTAGCTGAGAGAAGGAGGGAAAGACCCACCCTGCTGACCAGGAGATCACAGGAGAGGTGGCTGAGAGGAGGGACAGAGCCACCCTGCTGACCAGGAGATCACAGGAGAGGACAGAGCCACTGCTGTTTCAGATACTCGAGATGAGGGCATAAAAAGGTAAATCAAAAATGGCCAGGAAAATCCTCTATTTTCCTATTATTTGAGGTAGTCTTCATTTTTCCTGCCAAACTGTCCTTTTAAGAGAAACATTTAAAAATAGAACTTTTATTTCCCTTACTACAAAGCTTCTGACATCACTGAGTTATTCCATTTTCTTTACAATCCTCTAGAGAACATGCAAAGGAAGCTTGGGAAGTATTGGAAAGACAAAAGTAACCTTTTAGTACAAGTCCAAGTTTAAAAAGCCACCAGAGAACGAGCACTATTGGCTCCTTAGAAGTAGTGTAAAATGTTTCAGTACCTAAACAAACCCAAAAGTTTATAGGAACAGAGAGACGGCTTCTATTTTATCAGTATATAAAAAGAACTGAAGGCAGTCAAGCAAAGTTAATTTTAAGTATAAAACTTTTAAGAGAAACACAAAAATTAAAATTGAGAATTCTAGAGAAATAGAAAAACTCTTTGCTATAGTTACCAGCTTAACTTTATTAGCTTATACTATACAATTTTTCTCTCAGAAGAAAATTTCCCAAATGCTTAGATAGGAAACAAGAATAGGTTCCTTACATCAACAATGAATGTGGTAAACTTTCTGTGATTAAAGTCTTTAAAAGAAATACACAAAAATATTTACTGTTTTATTTACAGAAAAAAAATGTGGAAAGAACTTAATTTTAAGACACCTTATAATGTCAGGATCTTTACAGTCTCCTAAAATCACATGTAAAAAATAATAGTAAAAAATCAAATCACATGCATGTAAAAGATGTAAGGACAATACATGGAACAAACTGTATCATCCAATAACAACTTAAGAAAAAATAACAAAGAAAGCCTGAAGATATATAACAAGACATCAGAAGTGACCAACTCTAGATCAGATTATTGAAGGCAATTTTAAATCTTGGCACTTCCTTTTTCAAAGTGGTGTTGACCACAGCTGAGCCCAGGGAGGGAAACAAGCCCCGCCCCTTCGCAGCAGCTTTCTTCAAGGCTTCCAGGCTGCTGGTAGACAAGGTCTTTGGGGTTGAAGAAACTCACTCAGGTGATCCTAGAAAGGAGCTCATTTTAAGGCACAGGGAACATGACATCATAGCAAGAGCTTAAGGAGTGAGGGTAGAAACATGAGCCACGCCTCCAGAGAGTTCCAGGCTATCTAGCAAGCGGATACCCAGGCTAGATAGAGGCCTCATGGACTCGAGATCATAATTTAAGATATGGCACCAGGTTACTTATGTCCCCTCAACAGCAGGAGGCCCCAATCTGGATTTTCATCTGCTGCCCACTCCCAGCTTTTGCTCCCCAACCATGTCGCGGCTCTCTCAGTTTAATGTCTTTTGAGTCACTGGCCCCTTTGAAAACCAGATGAAAGAATCCCCTGGATGGACTCTATTCTCAAGATAATGTGTCTCTGTAGAAAAGTCTACTACAATTTCCAACCCTGCAGCCCATGGTTACGAGGCCCTGGTCTTATAGTATTTTTCACTTGCTGTTTTTCTAGGTGGCTGTGTGTGTGAATATGGCTCCACCTACATATCCTCTGACCTGTTTCATCCCAACCACTTTGTGCATCTGGTTTCTGGTTTACATGGGTACTGGGGAACTGAACCAGGGTCCTTAGGCTCTGGAGGCAAGCACCTTAGCCACTGAGCCATCTCTCCAGCTCTATAATAGATATTTCTTAATACATAAGAAAAATATTATATAAGGCTCAGGGCTATCTAATGTTTCAGGAATCCACTCAAGGTCTTGGAACGGATGGCCCCTATGAACAAGGGGAACTACCATATTCCAAAATAAATATGTGGATATGAACTCACATCTCCAGAACAGCTTAGTGTTAGCCATGTTATAAGAATTATATTCATGAACATAAGATGTGCCTGATACCACTGCTCAAAAGAAAGCAAATAGTAGAACCTCCTATGCTGTATATAGGCCAACATGGCGTAGTGCTCTTTGTACAAAAAACGATGGACTGAACTTAGCTGCTTGTGTGAAAATAATCCAACTTACTTGGTTATTATGAGCTGTCAAATTTCCTTTTACTTCTATGATGGCAAGGCAAACAATGACTTATAAGTGCCAGGAATCAGGCCCTGCCACACCACCTCCTGAGAATGTGCATGTTGTTGCTGCTGCTGATTTACAGGATCTCAAGACTTGCTAAGCAGATCTCACTGCACAGAGACATTAATTACCTGTAAGTTGATGGGAAGACCATGCAGAAGCCCTCCCAAAGAAAATTTAAGGTAGTTCTAGGGTCATCAGTGAGTTTACAACTGCACAGGGTCATGAATTAGACACAAGAAAGTTCTCTCTGGTGTGTCATATAGGACAATTTATTTCAAGCTTGTTATGGTGAACTCGAAATTAATCTTTTTATAAGTTCCTTTTTTGACAGCGAGGCAAATTACCCTGTGAAACCCAAAGGCCTTCAATGGCACATCAGGAACCCCTTAAAACAGGGCCCTCAAGCCTGCACTACTGGCAATTTGGCCTTGACTGGGGGATCCTGTGAACGACAGAATGTTTAGCAGTGGCATCCTGGCCTCTACTCACTGGATGTCACTCCCAGTCATCCTACATCTAGACCCTCTGAGAGTTCCCAACAGAGAGAGGCACCGTTTAGAGTAAGAAGAGGAGGCACTCAGAATGGGTTTCTAGTCAGTTCACTCAATTCTATAGCTGAATGTTAGAGCACAAACAAGGTGATGCTATTTTCTTAAAATGGTGACTAAAGTCTAAGTTTATACTATACAATTGCAGAAAATTCATTATATTCTCCAGAATAAAACTATCCCATGCTGCGTCTAGTAGTTCTATCAAAGCATCGTACTTGGCCACTGCAGCAGTTTGGAGGCATTCCCTCCAGAATTCATGCTAAAACCTCCCTATTGTGGTGTGATAAAAAGGTTGTGGTCTTTTTCTAAATGAATAATCACATTTAATAAAAACACATCAAAGAAATACTGAAATTTAAACCTATTTTCACCTTGATAGAATATATGGTTGGAAAATCAAACATTCTTCTCAGATAAGAAAAGCATTGTAAGAGTCTGTGTTCTCACTTTTGAAACCATGTGTTCAAAGGTTGTCTTTTGAGAAGAGGCGCTACCCTCATGAATGGACCAGTGCTTCCTAAAGGGGCTTCATTCTCATGGATGGACGGTGGTGCTTATCTGTTGTTCTTTTATTTTTTTTTTAAAGGAAGGAAACTAGCTTAAGTCCCTTTTGCTGATCAAGATACAAAATTGCACAAGGTGGTCCATGTGCCTGGAGTTCATTTGCAATGGCTAGAGGCCCTGGCACAACCATTCAATCAGTCTCTCAGTCTCTCAGTCTCTCTCTCTCTCAGTCTCTCTCTCTCTCTCTCTCTCTCTCTCTGCCTCTTTCACAAATAAATAAATTTAATAAGACAAAAATTTTAAAAATACAGCACTGGAGCCTGTGTTCAGGTGCCATACTGATAAAAGCACAGGAACAGCTCCCACAGAAATGAGCAGGACATTGATCTTCGACTTCAGATACTCTAAGCATGTGAGAAATTAATTTCTGTTATTTTGTTTTGCGGTTTATTTATGGGTTATTTTATTATTTATTTATTTTTGACATAGGTCTCAACCTCATCAAACTTGCTATGTAGCTAGGCATGGCCTTGAACTCCTGATCCTTCTATCCCTACCTCATAACTCCCCTCTTCATCTGACAGTTCAAATACAGAGTTGCTTCATAGTATAAGAAGAGTACATGTTTTAGCAAACTTAATTTTTGATTAATATTGCCAAAATAATATTAAGATATCCTGGAGAAACGCCAAGCAATGCAACTTTATCTGACACAAGCATGCATTTCTCTAACCAGTGACGCATGATTTTATTAGTCAGATATCGAGATCCACCTATCTAAAGCTTGACTGGACATTTACTATAAATCAGGGATTGGTGTGAGGAAAATTAATGAGCTCAACTTCCATGACTCCAGGAGCTCAGAGTCTAATGAGACAGATGGATGGGAGAGCAAGCACGTGCAATGCAATGCAGTAAGTGCTGCGGTCAGCATGTCCAGGGCAATAGAGAAAGTACACGAATGAGGGGGAGTCGGGCAACAGCTCCAAGGGGATGCAAACCTGAGATAAATCTTAGAAAGTGAAAAGGAGGAAAGGAAGGAAGAGGAGGACCAAGGTGTCAAACTACAGATGTTAGAAAATCATTTACAATGATTTACCTTGTACAAACTAGGTAAATATGGCTGGTGAGACTGTTCTTCAAAGTGATAATGGCACATTAACAAAATGAACTTGGGCTGGAAGAGATGGCTCAGAGGTTAAAGGCACTTGCTTGCAAAGCCTGATGGCTTGGATCCAATTCCCTATTACCTATGTAAAGCCAGATGCAAAGTGGTGTACGCATCTGGAGTTACTTTACAGCAGCAGGAGGTCCTAGCACTTCCATTAGCTCTCTCCCACCTCAACTAGTTAACTATTAAAATACACCATAAATAAAAATAAATGAATTTGAGCTGGGCAAAGGCAGGTTCTCAAGCAAAATTATCTACTCTGAGTTTATCATAGACACTGTGAGATGGTTAAGTTTTGATGCCACCTTGACCTTTCAAGTAATATTGGGTGGGTCTCTGAGGATGTTCACAGGAAGGCAGCCTCTCAGTATGGGGCAGGATGTAAGGAAGCTCAAAGGAGGTAGAAGTAAACATCCTTTCCTGTGTGGGCAGTGCAGGAAGGAGATTCCAGAGATTCAGGAAGCCATTAAGTCTGGGATAGAATTGCAAGACCCCCACCCTAAGGCTATATAAAGGTGAAAGAATTCTCTCCTGGCTCTCCTGCCTGTTTGCTGTTGTATGAGTGGTGGTGGTGATGGGTTTTTCTCTCTGCTTGGACCTGTGAAAGAGGACCAGCATCTTTCACTTTTATGGGACTTCCCCTGGATCTGTAGTTTGAATAAATCGTTTCCTCCCATAAGCTGTGCCTGGTTTGGAGATTCATCCCAGTGGCGTGTGGCTGACTGCAACACACTGTAACACTCTTAAGTAGCATTAAGGTAGTGTTTTGATGATGGGCTAATTTAATTTTCACCTCACACACTAGTGTAATTATATTAATAAAAGGAGTTATTCACTTTACATTATTGTCATCAGCATGAAAATTCTATCACTTAAAATACCATTCCCTTGGTATAGACTGCATTTCCATGAAAATGGCTCAAACATAATTATGAGAAGGGTAACAATACTCACTTCAAAGCAGCCTGTTAACATTTCCATGCAAATCATTCACACATTTATTACACATGAGCTCAGACAATAATGCTGCTACAATTACGTCACCTATCAATACAGTGGAGATTTCCAAGTCAATCAAGTTAGATATCATATTGCATGTGGGTTACATATGGTCATTTCAAAGCATGATTCAGAAGCCAGAAACCACAAAGGAAAAGATTGTACTACATAAAAATTTAAAACTGCAGTGTAATTAAACAAACATATACACCATAAACAATGACAGAAGTCAAGTGACAAAATTGGGACATAAGGGACAACTGATTCAAAATATCACTATGTAAATGCTCTCTGTTTGAATTAATTCTTTTAACTAAATCTCCCTTAATACATCATCCTAACTTAATTACAAAGGTTCAGTTATAGACAGCTTCTCTCATTGCTCCAACAAAGAACCCAACTAAAAAGCAGCTTGTGGAGGAATGAATTTATTTTGGCTTACAGACTCAAGGGGAAGCTCCATTGTGGCAGGGGAAATGATGGCATGAGCAGAGGGTGAATATCACTGCCACCACAGCAGGTGGCAAACAGCCTCAAGAGAAAGCTGGCTATAACACCCATAAGCCTGCCCCCAACAACAAAGCTCCAACAGGGTTCTAAGACCCAAACTGCCATCAGCTGGGGATCGAGCATTCAGAACACATTCCTTTGTGGGGGACACCAGGATCAAACCAGGACAGGTTCTCACAGGTTTTTCAGTTATTTGGAAAAAAAATCTGAAATTAAGTAAGTCTCATTTGCATGTCTTTTGGTGCTTAATTAAACATTAGCATAAGAAACTGCTCAATGGGAGGTTAAATTAGTGATTTCCTTATTTAGCTTAATAAATAAATGCTAAACCTGACAAAGAAAAAGCTAATGTTTTGCCTTAACACAAATATTATAGAACAGAACTAATATAATCAAAGTAACTTTTTAAATGACATGCCTTAAGAGACAAAAATAGAAAAACACCCAGAATGTAGAGCTTCTACAAATACCAGGAAACTCCATATAGAAATGGGAAAAAACCTGAACACACATGACAAAAGGCCAATAAACACGACAGCAGTGGACCTTGCTGTCATTCAAACTTGAAAAATGCAAGTTAAAATTACAATGCACCACCACTCTGTCTACATTCATCAGGACCAGAAGCAAAGCTGCTAGTAGCATTACAAATTAACGTAGTCACTTAAAAAAAATCATAGGCAGCATAGACTGTTACTAGAAAAATTTCAGTGCCAGGGATGGGATACCTTCCAGTGAGCCAAGGAGGTCCCTGAGGCCCCCAAAACATTATAGGCCATTGCCAAAGCTCTTGGTTGCCCACCCGAACAAGATGGTAAGATCCTATTGCTGAAGACCACACATGCTTGGGTGCAGGTCACTAGGAAATCAAGCTGGAGCTGAGCTGGAAACCTCCTCCTTGTTAACCAGCTGACAGAAAGCTGGAAAAAGCTAGGGTTGCATGCAGCCATATGTAAGAGAGAAGTCATCAACAGTGGTGAACAGCAGTGGACCTTGCAAGCCTTAAAACTGGCCAGCCAGGCCAAGTGAGCCAACTAGGGCAATAGTGGCACATCTATTATAAGGGAAACCAACCACTCTCTAATTGGACTGGAGGCCCGCTCCACAAGAGGGAATACATGCCTGGTACTGAGGATCTAGTCAAAAGCCTATGGTAGGGAGGCCATGTACCCTAGGGGAGTAATGCCTGCTGTTGTCTGGCTTAATGCATATATATGCCCACTAAACTGCTTTATAAGCATCTTTAATGTGTATCCCCATATATTAATGCTACTCACACTTTTGGCTAGAGAAACTTCTCTCTCCAGATGGTGGTGACCACTGGGATGACTCAAAAGGCACCATAGTGCTGAAAAGTGACAGTGGAGTGTTCAACACAGAGACCTCTCTATCATACCTTCCAAGGCTCAGGGTCCATTGAGGAAGAGGTGGCAGAAAGAATGTAAGAGCCAAAGGAAGGGTGGATCCACGTGGTTTTATGTAGCAGTAGGTAGTTTGTTCTTACACTTGAGTTTGGCATTCTGTTTAATAAATATGCATTTCATACTCTTCTACTGCACATGAATTGCTTCTTTGTTTTAGCTAATGTAGTCACAGCTGTGAACATTCATTTATGTCTTTGGTGAACATCTGTATGCAGTTTTAAGTGACTCCATTAATTTGTAATGCTGGTCCTGATGAATTTGTAAGGAGTGGTGGTATAGCCCTAGATTGCCAGGCCACCTGATATATGCTCATTGAATTCATACTGTCTATGATTTTTTAAAACTTGTTATCGACAGCTTCCATAATTATAAGCACTAAACCATACTAATTCCCTCTGCACTCCTATTTTCCCTCTCTCAAGTCCACCCTCTATCATATCCTCTTCCCCTCTCAATTAGCCTCTATTTTATTTCTATGTCATCATCTTTTCCTCCTATTATGAATATCTTGTGTAGGAAGTGTCAGGCACTGTGAAGCCATGAATATCAAGGCCATTTTGTGTTTGGAATATTGTATTGTAAGCAGCCCTACCCTTCCTTTGGCTCTCAGTGTGCAGTACTCTTCCTCCCAGATACTTAGCAGCCATGCATGCCATAAAACCTACTAAATTCGTAAGAATGGAATGGGGGGAAGCCTAACCCCAAGAAGAATTGCTCAGGCCTGCAACTCCCTGTCCCAGTCATTGGTTTCTTCCCACACTGAGCTGTTGATCAAAAAGACCCATGAGGTCCCCAAAATAAGACAGGCTTATGTCAAAGCTCTTGAATATCCACCCCAGGCCAAAGGTAAGACCCTATTGCTGAAGAAACCACGGAACACCACCAAGAGACCCTGCTAGCTCCAGAATAATAAACAGCTCGAAGATAGTTACATGAGGTGCCAGGGAAATTGGACAGTGATATTTGGAGAAAGCAGAGACCACTGATATACAATATAGACAGTTGTCACAAGAATGCTGAACACACTGCTATATGGAAGAGACCAGCAAGTTAAGGTGTGCTCATAGGTGCAACAGTGGCACTAAACCTAGGAGGGTAATCAACAGTTTAATGATGGCTAAGAAATCCACTCAGTGGCAAGGAACTCTTAACTGGAACTGGGATCCATGGCAAAATCTTATGGTGACCAAGAACCTGGGCCCCAAGGAGAAAATTCTACTACCAGAGCGCTGCAGAGAGGCTATACCCATTAGAATCTTGCCAAATTAGCAATGTTTGTCTCATTTAACCCTGATCTCACTCTCCAATGGAGATTCTGTTTGTATTTTTTAGAAGGCAGTGAGAGCCATAAACAACCCAATTCCACCAACAAGATATGGGATGATGACTGACATCCTGGCAGGAGATGAACCACCCCGGGGTGTCATGGTTTGATCCAGGTGTCCCCCACAGACAAATGAATGTGTTCTCAGTGATTGATCCTCAGCTGATGCCAGTTTGGGTTTTACAACCTCGATGGAGCTGTGTTGTCAGGGGTGGGCTTATGGGGGTTATAAGCCAGCTTCCCCTTGCCAGTGTTTGGCACACCTTCCTGCCACTGTTTGCAGTGCTGTGGCGGAGGTGATGTCCACCCCTCTGCTCATGCCATCATTTTCCCTGCCAGGATGGAGTCTCCCCTTGAGTCTGTAAGACTAATAAACCCATTCCTCTACAAGCCATTTTTGTTGGGTTCTTTCTGCGCAGCAACAGAGAAAGCTGACTGAAATACCTGGCCTATCATATAGGATCCAAATGAAACCTATGAGAAAGTGGTGAGATAAACAGGAGACCAATCACCACAGCAAGTCTGATAACCCATAAAAGGTCAACGGAGACAGACACCAATGATACCCAACACAACCCAAAGCACAAGTCCAGAGACACTTAAGATCTCAACAATAAAGCAGACTTAACACTCACCCACCATGACTCAGGTAACTGAGTGGAAGAGGGGGCAGAAAGATTGTAAGAGGCATGGTGGGGGAGAATATCCAGAGACATTGCCCCTCCCCCAGCAACACACTAAGGGGGGGAAAACTTGCAACCTCTTGTGCAATTCATAACCTCCTACCCCATGGATAGATCCAGTATGCCCACCAAAGAGGGACCCCAGTGGGATCAGAACCGATAAGAGGGAACTGGGGGTACCATCACAAGATTTGCTCATACAATGTATCTAACTGTTGATAATAAAGATATTAAAATAAATAAACAGGAAGGGAGTGATTATTGGGGACAGTGGGAGAGACGCGAGAAAGAGTTTCTGGTGCGTGAGCTTGGTCTGGAGAGAAAGCAGCTCCCACACAGTTCCGATGCAGGAACAGCACAGAGCTCAGATGCAGGCAGCTCATGGGCACAGAGGAGGAGTTGGCTACCGGAGACTGGGCTAAGGAAAGGAGAGACACAAATGACCTTTAGCAGGTCAGGGAAGCAGTCACACATTGGTACTTTTCAAGGGCTGCACGGATGGCTAGCATCTTCAAAGGCTAAGAATCATGCACTATTCCACACTTCTCATTTCATTGTGAAGAGATGAGGAAAAGAATGGAAAACTATGAGACATGATTAAATGGGGTTTTACTCTTGTTAACATTTAGCTTTCTGTAATAGGTCAAGAATTTTAGGATACACCAAAATCAAAAGTTATATGCAATTTATCACGAATCTGATAAGCATTGTTGTTTATGTGAATTCTAATTCTTAAGACAAAGCTCTTATTTTGTTAATAGTACATGAGAGTTAATGCAAACACGAAGCAAGCTGAGCATCTTGACCTTCCATTTCCTTATCTGTAATGAGACACAGAACAGATGACTTTAAGAACTGCTTCTGACTCTGGTGTGGCACGTGTCTTCACAAGAATTTGTGATGAGTACTAGAATTCTTTTACCGACCACCACCTCTACAAGGCATCAAAAAATCCCCTACTAAAATCGTTCTGTGGTGATTTTTTTTCAACGTCTAATCCATTGGACATCTGACATCAAGAAAATAGATGCTGAATCAAAAGAATCCAGGATTTTGTTCTGTGCTATGGGTATCTGATGAGATCATTTGTGTCCCTTTCAGCTAGCTCAGCAGTAGGAAAGTCACTACCACATGCCTAGGCTGCCAGACAGAGTAAAATAATATTTATGAGACTGTCTGGTCAAGAAGCTTGGAGGCTTGGGGGTTTCAGTAGCACATGCTTTTGCAAATACAGCTCTGATAACACCCACGGACATTTGTATAAGGTGCTTTTGTACCAGCAATGAATCTACCTTCTCGTGGGCAAAGTCCTATAGAGTTCCAGGGGTGCTGTCTGACCACACTCAAGCAGAGGCATTCGGTATAGGAATGATTAGTCACAGATGAATTGGCTTTTTGTTTCTTTTCTGCCATTATAGAACCCTTTCTGATGTTTCTACTGATGCTGGCCATGTCATGATACCAAAGCAGACTGTCTGAACTCACTGTTCACTTTGGCCTGTGCAGGGTGTGCATCAAGAGCTCCCTCAAAACACCTCGTTTCCATCACACAACAGCCTCTCACTAAGAGACATGGAGAGGAAATTTTAAAAGTTATGCTTTACACACTTCAATATATTTTTATACTTTTTACACTTCAATATAACTCTAATTTTTGTTTTCAAAAGTAGTTTTTAAATGTATGAAAAAGTGTCGAAAAGAGAATATAAAACAAAATCTATATGTAAGAAAGAAAACTATATGTAAGAAACAGTAAGAAAGTATTAGAAACCCATTTTTTAAAAAGCTTCATTTAGTAAATCAAGTAAAAGGAAAAATTTAAAAAGCATATTTAGATATAATTTTTAGATGTGAGTTAACTAAACACAGAAATTTAAGATAATAGTGTTCCAAAGCTGGGATGGCAGAAAGTAATTAAGATGGGGGAGAGCAGGGAGTCACTGTTAGGGAAAGAGTGTCACTAAGTGATGTGGCCACCCAGCAACGTGAATGTCCCTAGGCCCACTGGACTGTGAGCTGAAGGGCAGCTATGATGGCAACTGTTGCACCATGTGTATTCTGCAAAATTTTAAAACATTTTTTAGGACTAGAAAGATGTCTCAGTGGTTAAAATGCTTGCCTGCAAAGCCTAACAACCCAGGTTCAATTCCCCAGTATCCATGTAAAGCTGGATGATTCAATGGGTTTAATCATCTCTATTTCAACAAATGGGGATGTACAATGGAGACAGATACCAACAAAGTGTTGTGCCAAGTGGCACACGCATCTGGAGTTTGTTTGCAGTGGCACTAAGCCCTGGAGTGCCCATTGTCTGTCTCTGTCATCTTTCTCTGCTTGCAAATAAATTGAAAAATAAAAAACAGAGAAAGAGAAGAAATTTATGTTATTTATTTGTGTGGGGGACATACATGTATACATCTTGCATGTGTGTGTGTGTGTGTGTGTGTGTGTGTGTGTGTGTGTGTGTATGTATGGAGGCCAGAGGTTGCTGTGATGTCTTCCTCAATTACTCTCCACCTCAATTATTGTGATGGGACTCCCCAGTTCCACAAGACAAGCTAGGGTTTCTCTACCTTGGCCTCCTGAGCACTGAGGCAAAAGGCAGGCTGCCATGTCTACCCATCATTCATTGGGTGCCGGGGATCTGAGCTTGGGTCTTTATGATTGAGTGACAAGAGCTCTCTCCACTAAGTCATCTCCTCAGCCCCTAAAATTAGTATTTTCTGATTCTAGCCATTGCTCATGGCCTGAGATGCCTAAATAGGACACACACGCCAGGGTACTTACTATGAGAGGAGCATCCATGGACAGAGGACAAGAAAACACCTTCCATCCCCATTCAGTAAGAACTCTCCCAAGGATAATATGACATTGGAAGTACAATGTCCACTCATTTTAGCCAGTTCCAGGCAGGCTGATACTGAATTATGCCATCACAAAATCCCATTCATGGCTACAACTTGCCTTAATAATTAAGGTGAAAATGACAACACAGCATGTCCAGATACTTTACTCTCACCGGTGACTACTGACCAGCTTTTATTAAATTCTTTTGTGACTATCTTATACTTTACATCTAAGACTTTGCACAGAGAAAAAAATGACTAATGTTCATATCAACCTTTTTTTTTCTTTTCTTCTTAATTTTTTTTAAAATATATATTTATTGTCCATAATGAGTTACATTATTTAGTGGGCG